>BMAO01011651.1:0-51276 GCA_019973975.1 Trichonephila clavata | reverse complement strand
TATACGAGCATTGCTCATGTACATTAAAGGTTTCTTCGAAAAAAGGGGATGTGCTTTCTGAAAAGAACGCTTGTGTATACCTAAAAATTTAAAATTGCAGTTAGAAAGTATAGGTGTCCGTTATAAGCTGGTGCGTATAACACATCGGAATATACAGTATTTAAGAAAGAATCCAGTTTTTCTGAAGCCGTTGATATTTGACCAACTAGTTGATACAGCAAAATTATTCATTTTTGTAGAAACATTTTAAAGTAGAAAGAAAATGGACGCTGAGAGAGAGAAAATTTTGTTACGAAGAGAAATTGAATAGTATATTGATTCAACCTAATACTTATCCACATATTTTTCTCTCATGACCGTAACATTTTAATATTTTTAAAAAAAAGAGAGACAATTTTGGCATTTGTATTTTATATTTGAAAGATAATAAATTACAAAATAAAACAAAATTTAGTTAAAACTCCAGAAAGTTTTAGGAAAGTTTATAAAATGAAAAGAATATCTCAGGAATATATTTGCTTTAACTCAGATAATGAACAATGTTTTCACAAAATAAATAAATAAATAAATAAATAATCTTCGAAGAATGAAAGATAGGTTTATTTTTTCCTCCTTTCAGCAATAAAATTATACATATAAAAGAGGATGAAAAGAAAAACAAAACTAAAATGATTGATTAAAGAAAAATATTTGCAATTTGATTAGACACAGGAAAATTTTTTACTCAACTGATAAGTTTTAGCTGAAATAATGCATTTCCATAAATAAATCAAATGAATTACAGAATCTTTTTCAAATATACAGTGGAGCCTGAAAACTTGGCCTATTAGGGAGCAAAGGGTGGCCGAGTTTGTGAAAATGCCGGATTATTGAGAATGGATTTAAAAAAGAATAAGTGTGAGTGTTCCTCGGAAAATATTGTGCTACATTTATATGTATTGTTTTCTCCAGAATACAATGGAATTAAATTACCCAAATACCCTTAAACATGAATAAACTACATTCTTTAGGAAGACATACAGCATTTACTACTTGAAAAGGAAAATTAATGAATGTATAATATATATACAGCAATGAATCCGATCAGATAAACCTCAGAAAAATACTTTAAGAAGCCATAAGACTGTCTATAATGAAAACTAAGAAACCAAGTTTGCAAAATTAGCTACTTTCTTCAAAGAATGCCTAATGTCCTGTTGCATTCCATACTGCACTCTGCGTCTTGCTGCTTTATCACGAAAACGACGAAGGAACTGTAAGTCCACTATAGACGTACCTTGTTGTTCAAAAATATTGAGTGACCACGATAGCCTAGTGGTCAAGGTAACGGACTCGTGGCTGGCGTGTCATGAGTTGGAACCTAGTACCGCTGAAGACCCGTTGTGTAGAGGAGCGGTGCACGTTAAATCTGTCAAGAGCTCAAACGTCATCCCGTTGGTGTGGTAGTTAGGAGAGGGGGATGCCTCGTCACTTGACCATGGTTCAAAATTACGAGCTGCCCTCGAGCAGCTGAACAGTGTGACGTTAATATTCACTCACTCAAAATAATTGAAGGGTGGTTTCGACAGCATGTAGTCCCTCACTATGTGATGTTTTAAGGATTTTGTACGGTGTCCTCAACATTTACGTCATTATTTTGCGGGTTTTTTTATTATGACAACGGGACCTTGAACGTGTTTGCACGTGCGGGATTTCTGACCTTCAAGGGTGTGACCGAGATATCTGTACTGCCGGATTGTCGGGTGCCAAGTTTTCAGAACTCTACTGTAATTACATAATTATACATAATATTTAATTATTGCATGAATAAAGGATAACAAATTTTAGCTTCCTTTTCAAATAATTACCAGTATGATTAGCAACTTCTTATAATTAGTTTATAAAATAAAAAATTGACTAAAAATGAATATGTAACTTTAATTTTTCTTAATTTTTGTAATAGCAGTCATTTTATTCCAATTTTCAACGATGCATGTATGTTGTATTTTTCTGGTATTGTAATTCACATACAAATGTTATTTTAACTGCTTTAAAATATTTTTATGCTGGATACATTATTTAATATTAAAACTCTCTAGATTACTTTCATTTTAATGTGTTGAGTGTAAGTCAATGATATATCGCTACTTATAATTAAATTTATAGTAAGTTTTACCTTTTCAAAAATAAGGAATTAGTTGACTCCTACAAGGTCAAAATAATGTTTCATAGTGTAGTTTACAAAGAGTTAGAAAGACAGATTCCTTTTGAGGAGTGTTCTTAAACATATTAAAATGCATTGATAGATAATGTTGAAAAAAATAATTCAAACTGTCCTTAAGATTTGAGGCGTCTGAAATTTGAGAAAAATTAAGCTATAGAATGCCAAAAATCACGTTTCTCCCCTTGAAGGGGGTTCAAATTAAATCTTGATCAAAATAATAATAATAATTAAATTTTCATTAAAAACTTTATCTGACTTCTGGATCCCAGCATAACACATTTTATTTTTTTCATTTACAGAATCTAAATATTTTTGTAGAAACACATTTCTAACTTTTTATAATAATCGTAAAGAGAGCACGGTGGAAAAAATAATCGTCATTTGTAAGTGGGGAAAAAAAGAAACCCCACTATACATGCTCTTGTATGTTTGTTGAATTTAAAAAACTACCTGTGCCCTTCAAATTTCAACAAATCAGCTGAAGTGGAAGTTGCAATCTACTTTTACCATGAGTTTTTTTTGGAATTTTTCATTCAATTAATTTCAAGATTCCCACTAACACGAGAATAAATTTGAAATGAAAAGAGGAACTTGAATACTAAACATTGCACGTGAATAAAGCATTAATAAACATTAGGAAGTCTTCAAAACTTCTGAAAATACCTCATGTTTTATATCTGTAAATTTAAACATTCCATTTCTTATTCCCAAAAAAATTAGGAAAATGCAAAATTCTTTTATGTAAACAGAAGTAAACAAGAGTTCCATTTTGTTGATAGATTACAATGAAGTCTAGCAATTTGTTGAAATGATCTTTCACTTATATGATGGATTTTTTTTTGGCGTTTATTGGTGAAAGCTTAATTTTTGATATTTCTCATTACAGGCATTAACATATTTATGATGATTCCTGCCTTTATTTTTGATATTTGTTAGCAGGATTATAATCATAGGTTTCGCATTCAAGTATTTTGAAAAATAAAGCATTTGTGTAATTGAATATATATAAAAACAACGCTGTGAACTAATTTGTGTAAGAAAATGCAATCTTACAGGAAAAATCGTAAAATGGCGGAAAATTGGTCAATATTTATTTATAAGTAATCGTTACAGTTAACGACGTCTGGAAAAATAAACTATAGGTTAAAAAATTAATAAACACCCTTTTATAGTTAATCGACTGAATTTGTAACTTAATCTTTTTGTCGCCAAATCTGGAAATGGGATCTGAAATTAGTCGCCAGATGCGGGATGGATGGGATCTGAAAATGGGAAATCATTATCCTGATCATCATGATCAAGACAATGGAACAAAATTAATAAATTATTGTATTGTCATCAGTCCTGGACAAGTGAGAAAAATTTCGAATTAATCTGATCACACAATTTCTTAAATAATGCATAAATTCATTATGAACTATTATTACTATTTTAAAAAAATGAATTTTGATGATTTATTAAATGGTCTTGTTTATTTTCATATTTTAAGTGCTTCATTGTATTTTTCAAGTGAAGTATGTGAATGTTCAATTACTAAATTTGTGCGAGAAAAATCATTTGTGTAATGATATGTTTAGTGAAAATACCAACTAAAAGTATTACTTTCCATACAAAAATAATTTTTTATATAAGAAACTAAAAATAACTTTCTTACTTTGGTAAAAAATTGATCATTTTTTAAGAGTATTGAAATTTGAAACCAATGAAGAGGTAGATGAAACAAGCATTACTGAAGTGTTTAATTAATACTTTTTTTTATTTTGGTACGTAACAAATTTGTGTTTGTGAAAAACTGAGCTCGCGTTGCATTGATATAACTTTCACATGAAAAAAAATTATGAAAATATTTGTTATTCAAATTTATCTGTGCATGATTCTTACTGAATTTCTTGCAAAATATGTATGAAAAAAGTATTAGAAACATATCATTGAGGAGATTAAATTTTGTAGCTACTATAAACAATTTTGAAAGATAAACTCTTGATACTTTCTCCTATAATTTTCAAAGAAATAAAAAAATTATTCAGAAATTTAAATATAAATTAAGGAATTGCAATTTGATACTTATAAGCAACTTAAATAACGGGGAATCAAAAATAAAATCTGCGTATTATTGTTTGAAAGCTTCTGTAATTGTGGGTAATCAAAGATCTAAGGGAAAAATAGTTAATTTAAATCTTTTTTTATTAAAATAGAATATTTTGAAGAGAACTGTACTCTATGAACACTTTTACATTTTATCATGCTGTAGATATTTCATAAATTATAAAAAAAAACGGTTATCATTACGGCACAATTTTTGAAATCGAGGCTAGAAAGCTCGTTAAAATTTTGTATTAAAAGAGAAAAGAAGTATAATTTTAAATTGTTGATTTCATTTTTACTCACCATTTTATTTTGAACTATATTGATCTAACTTTAATTTTTTTCTAGTTTTTAGGAATTGTAGAATACTTTTAATAAATGTTGCTATCTTTTGAGTAGGTAATTTATGAATTTTTTAATGGACTACAGTTTTGTATCCAACATAATTATCTGGAAAAATGTTTTGAGCTGAGGACAGTTTGAATAGAATTAATTACCTGAGAAGTGTTGATACGACATGGTGTAGAAATCAAAAACGAAAAATTTTAATTGATATGACTTCATTCTGCTGAAAAATTACAAATCAAAAGCTCTTTATACGGCTCTATGAAGAGAATATCTTCAATTATAAATATTTCTGATGTATGAATAAATGGATGAAAAAAAACTAATTTTTTAGTTAATTCGTTATTCTTTTCTTTTTTTTCAGATTTTAGTCAGGATAGTATTTCAATAATATTTATTTAAGTATATCTGTTTCTTTTCTTTTTTTTCAGATTTTAGTCAGGATAGTATTTCAATAATATTTATTTAAGTATATCTTTTTTCATTTAAGTTTTCATTAATAATTTTGCTTCGTTTCATTATATCCTTTGAATACGGGATAAATTCTTTCATGGTTTTTATGATTAAAAATATGATAGTATACTATTATATACTGTATATATGAAATGGAAGGCAGAATTAATTTTCTAAATCAGCATTCTTATATATTTTTGATAGTATGTTTTTAAGCGTCAGCTAAAAGTTATAGTATTTATTAGAATCTAAAACGCCATCAATTCAAAGCCGCATCCCTAAATTTTAAATACGTTTTTTGTCAAAAACAAAAAAAAATAGGGTAAGATGGTTTATCAATATCCCATATTTACGAAATTTAAAAAAAAAAAAATTGAGAACTAATAAGAAGTTAATAATTAATTAATTTTACCTATATCAAAATCTTTTAAATACACCGATTGCTCTTTAACTGCTCTAGCTGTCAGCATCATGTTCAATTTTCTCCATCTAACAAATCCCCCCCCCCCTTCCGTTCTAAGCCAGATTTTCAGTAGCATTAACCACAGGAAAAAATGCGCGGCTTAGATTCGAATAATATATAAAACTTGAACTATATTTTGCTATATCTCTATCTTAATTTTTAATATTCAAGTCTTATTTCTTAATTTCACTATTAATTCGCATAAAATATGTTTCATACGATATTTGAAAATTTTCAGGTTGAAAAATTAAAACTCTTCACTGAGTGAATAAAAATTCATCATTGGAATCTAATTTCTGTAAACACAATAATATTGAAAAGATTCTTTAAATTTGAAAAAAAATAGCGTAAAGAAGAAAATGGAATGCATTTATATGTATTCGTAAGGAAATTTATAAGAAAAAACTGTTATTTGAATATTGTACAAAAATATATTAAATAGAAAATATGAAAAAAAATTTTGAGAAAAAGAAGCAAAAAATATTCTTACTATTTTGATCTTCAAACATCCTGTAACAAATTTTTCTAGAATATAAATTTATAAAAAATCATTTTTTTTACTGAAAATCGTGAATATTGAATGATTAAAAGATATTTTATATATAACTTCAGCTGAATTTAAGTTGCAACTCAAAATCTGGAGGTCGAATTCAGCCGGGAAATATTTATTTCCACACTTTCTGACGTCAAAAACAGACGTTCGAAGAATCTGTATCTAGCTGATAGTACAAGAATAAATAAAGTGGTAGCATTTTTTACAGCATTTTTCCACCAATTTTTTTACTCTAGAGGCAGCGCTATCAAGTTAACTCCATAAGAAAAGTATATTTAAGTGAGAAGTTTATTCGCATAGCAGAGTTACGACGATACAACAAATGCTTATTTTGGCAAAAAATATTCATTGGAAGTTACGCTTCCTAACATATGCTAAATAAAAGGAAAGCAGAGATATCTAAAAGTATGAGGGCGTATATTTATGGCGTTTGATACATATATATATATATGCGTGCTTATGCTGTAAATATGCACACTGGAATTTGAGATTATATATTCAGTTGAGTTAGCGGCAGATGCGGCATATATATATAGTCAGTTCAAGGAATATTGGAATGTTTTTTTGAAAGAGAAGATAGTTCTTGCTCGAGTGGGAGAATTGTATAATGAGAAAGGGTTTTCTATGCAGTAAGCGTCGAATTTTGAAATATTTATTTAGTTTTATGATCCTTCTTCACTATCCTGAAGAAGCTTCTTTGTCAAGGAAGATTTTGAAGTTTTTAAATTGAATTCGTTTTTATGAATGGCTTTGAAATGGTGAACCTTTTATCGAAAATTTTTATTGAAAGTGAGAATTGTAACTTTTTTTTTTGAAAACATGTTTGGAGAAAACAAAAATCTTATATTTGAGGTTAATTTCTTTGCTTTATTTATGAAAGGAATTTTCGATCTCATAGAAACAAACTGTGAATGTATCAGCTTAAAAATTTGTGATATCTATAAATCAGTGGTTCTTAACTGTCGATTATTGCGACCTTCGCTTTATGTATTAACCTAGAATCGTGGACCCCCAAGATTTTAAAAACCCCTCCCTGACTCCCAAAACATAGTTGAGGTATTTAAATGCAATTGTGTGTATTGGCGTATTATGAATTCAGCTCTTAATCTTTGCACATGTATTTCTGCTATTTTTTGGAAATGTGACATTGTAGAAATGATTATGTATAGTTCTTTAGGGGTGCTGCTAAAGTGTATCGCTGTTAATGTCGGATTACTCCTGTGAAAGAATACGTTGTGACGATATTGGTATGCTCTTAGAAGGAGCCTTGATAGGTCACAGTTTGTGTGTGAGGGAATCCTTTGGAGTGTTCTGGGGCGTCCTAGAGTATTGAAACTTGTAGTAGTGTCTCTCTAGTATCTGTGAAGCTTTTTAGAGTATCGAGAGTATGTGTGTTTCCCCTTTTGGTATTTCTTTAAAGATGGAATCTGTCCCGCCCTCCTAAGCCTCACATGATGCAGAATCACTTCTGTTTGGACGTGGATGGGATTTCTATTCGTCTATTGGTCCTAGTACCCTTCACACGGTGGACTTTGATACTTGAGATTGGCGTGGGAAGTGCGCCGGTCACCTCTGAGTCGGCTGCTAAAGGGAGGTCAAAGGTTGATTTGCCTTAGAACATAAGTTCGTAGTGTCCGGTCTTGGATATTTTCCCACGAGAAACTCAATGATCGTCAATAGTTCCCTAACAGGAAAAGGATTCTTTGGTGGAGACCACCGAATACTCCCCATCCCGTTTCATCGTGATGATACGAAATAACCAGGAAAGTGATCCAGTGTCATTCTTTGAAAAATGTGAACTCACATGCAGCAAGTACCAACCAATCCCATATGTCCACATGGTTCACATCAAACTGTTTTTGGGCACAACGAATTACACAAGTGTACTCATGTGTTTGGGAGACAAGACTCATTTCGTCGACCACTTCTAGCTCCTTATGATGGTCCATAAACGCAGTGATAAACTTAACAAAGGGAACATTCTCGGCGAACCTACATAACTGATAGACAAAAACCTGCGTTTATGCATAATTCGGATGATATTCTTCAAGTAGAAAAGAGCGAAATAGAAACCAAGCCAAGCCTTCGTCAAACCTGTTCTGGTCGTCTTGTTCACTTCCCTGATAATTTCGTATCATCACGATGATACTGGAGAAGCGAAAAAAAAATTCTTGATCGAAATACATGTCCTTGTAGAGCCTTTTCATTAGGGCAATTTAGTGATCTAGTTCAGGATGGTACATCTTTTAATTTTTCCATGAAGCCTGTCAGAGATTTCAAAAGAGGGAAATCTTAACACCAAATGAGAGACCTTCGCAGGGAAAGCACTGGGGACCACTCTGAGTCCCTGAACCACAGTTTAAGGACCACTGCTATAAATCATAAAGAATTCAGAGGGAGAATGTCTGATGAAAATTATGGGCGGGGTAGGGCTTCTCAAACTGAGAGTTTCTTAGTATGTGTTGACCGGTGCCGTAACATATGGACGAGAATTATCACGCAGGAAAATAATTTTGTCCTGCCTGGAGTAATAGTTGGCTCTTTTTCCTTAATCTCATCAACTATGTTGGGTAGGGAGAGTAATATTTCGTTCGGTTTAAGCAACTCATAATACACGATACTAAGTAGATCCCTTCGAAATACACATAACTTTTTCCAATGAATATTCGTCCATAAACATAGATACACGGTCCTTAAGACCTCATTTTCATTTGGGTTATGGTAGTGGATTTATTTGTCATTACCAGTGACTTTACGATGCCAACCTCCTCTTTGAAGTATCTCACATGTGCATAAATCAGCATTCAACGATTTTCACCTTCAGTTCATATGGAACCTAATTTCCTTGAATTTGAATAATTCCCTACGATTTTAAGCAATGTGAATGCTTGCTGAATCTTTCCTAACGTAAATGCAAGTTCCTAACGTAATGCATGGTATGAATCTTCTTCCAGTATTCTTCCGCTATATTCTTTGATTTCAGCGTCAAATTCGCCGTTCTTAAACATTTGAAACTACTCACAACTTTCTCATTCAAAACAACCTCAGCATATGCTTCAACAAACAATCGATGCGTTTCAGCTGCAAATTTAAAATTAAAAAATTAAATCAAACGTTTCCGGAAATGACACTTATTCGGCTCTAAACGGGACACATTCGCACGAAAAAAAATTATATGATGCAGATACAAAATCGCCAATAGGTTATGGTGATGCTAGATATCTAACCTTACGATATGAAGTTCTACGTATATGAAAATTTCAACCATAACTTATTGGTGGGGCCATCTATTGTCAAACGGTAGAAACTTATTTGTACTCTTTTTAACCAATTAACTATGAATGACGAGTTTACTCGTCTTGGAGAAGTTCCAAGACTTTGGATCACGATGAGTATACTCACCAAGCATAAGAAAATCGCAACCATTGGCTATTTAAATTGTAATTTTTTTTAGAAAAACAAAACATACATACAACTTTCAAGATTCTTAGAATATTTTAAGGCCAGGTAGGAGTAAAATGAATATATAAAAATTATGCAACATTTAAGATGAACTCATGCATCCCGGTGTGCACCAGCTGAAACAACGTATACGTTTGCACAAGGAATTTATTTATGTGAGAAGACAATGTTTTTTAGATATTAACCTAAAAGAGTCAAAGGAAAATCTCGGAAAGTTGATTTATAATAGGGTTTCATTAAGTATGGTCAGCCATGTACAATGGCGTAGTGTGGACAAGGTGCTGAGTCCATTGATAGTTGCTTCCCCAAAATTACTTAGCTATCGAGCCTATCTAGCTATATATAAAATAAACCCATCCTTTGGTCCAATATTCTCATCATCGCTTGATTTCAGTGACACACATAGTTGAGCGTTCTCAAACGGAAGCGGTGTCGTCCTCGTCACTTGTCCATTGTTCAATTTTACGAGGTCCGTTGCCAAAAGCCTCGTGTAGCTGAACAGTGCGACGTTAATATTCACTTACTCATTCAAACGGGAGTGCCATAGTTAACTGGTTAACATCTTTTGATAATAACTAAAATTATACAGAAGGGTACAATTTTCTATTTCGAGAAATTTTTACTTTTAAAATGGAGAATTTAAGTTGGTTAAAGTTAATTTTTCATTTTATATGCATAGAAATACTCCACATGTAAATCAAAATCATATAATTTGATATACGAATAAGAATCTGAATAAATGCACCAAGAATAGGTTCCACGCAAATGACATTTTTCAACAATCTGATTTAGAAATGCATTTGGCGTAAAATATTCAATACGTGCAAAAAAAAAAAAAAAAAAAAAAAAAAAAAAAAAAAAAAGACTTTCTGTAACAAAAGCTGAAGGTGAAAATCTAATGAAAAATGTGACTTAATATCATTCCGTATTTTGTTTGGAAGATGTAAATAGTTGAAATTTGATATATATATGGATTGATATATGTGGATGTGATTGAAAATGTCAGCATATTTAGTTACAAGTTTCAGGAAAAATAGTTGATAAATTTACTATTTGAATCGAGAAAACGAGAATGCATATAAAGACATCACAGTCTGTGAACGAATGCAGTTTTGAGCAAAATATATTATATGACGGCAAACGGATCACAATTGTGGAATATAGCATTCTCGTAACATTTTATTTTAATACTATTGAAACTGAAACTGCACGTGTATGATCCATTTTAGGAAGTCCAAAAGGAAAAGAATATATTAAGTTGTTTGTAAAAATCTTGAATTAGATTCTATTAACTTTGTTAGAAAATGAAAGAATGAGAGAAATCTCATACTGTGACAAATAGTGGCCAAGTGGAAAAATGAGATATCGAAATTTTCTGAAAAACATCAGAAATATTGCAACATAATAACGAATATTTATGTTTTATAGGAATTTTTTAATGAAAATTTTAATGATTCTTAAGTTTTAATCTTTGTGAGTAATTATGACGGTACAATTTCTCTTTTATTTACGAAGAAAAAAATCCTACTTATAGATTGAAAATATCTTCTCAATTCATATTATTTTCAAATTTTTTTTTAATTTCAAGGCTTAAGAAAAAGCGTAAATACTTTAAGGAAAATTCTTTAGTATCATTTGGGAATCAATTTAATAAAAATAAAGGAAGAAGGATAATGTTTAAGTGTTTCAGTAAAATCAGATTGAAAGGAAGAATCAAGAAATCTCTGACGACCAAATTAAAATGTTTTAACGTAAATAAAAATTCAGGAAAATGTTCTTGTTTTGAAAAAAAAAAGTTTTTTTCATTTTTTCTTTTTATAGTTCGAAAACACTTTCATTCTAAAATGGAAAATGGGCGCCATTTAGGATGAGCAAACAAAACATTTCCCGACAATTTACGAAAAAAGATTAACTTTTCTGAAAAAAACTTAAGTAAATAAAATTCGAAAGAGAAAATGAAAAAAAAAACAGTCTCAGGCAAATTTTAATTTGTGATAAAAATATTATAATGAAAAGAAATTTTAATTTCATGTCATACATTATTTTGAGAGTCCCAATAATTTACGATATTTTATCATAAAGGAAAAAATGAAGAGTACCCTGAATATATCTTGATTTCTATGTTCGAAGAATATAAAAATTTAATATCGGAACCATATATATTAATAGGTTGATGATTGCAGAGTATTTCTAATATACGAAGAATGAATCAAGAGAGAGAGAGAGAAATCGTATGCTAAAAAAGAACGCTAATACGAAAGTCTTATGTCTTCAGAAAGATCATACGACATTGACGGGAGAAAAACAATAACATGGCGACAAATACTACGATGCACAAATACAGAAGGTCGTTCACACTTTATGGAAGTAATTTTGTAATTTATTTTCCCGTTTGTGTTTTTTGAGATAAATTTTTGCCAACTCAGAATAATCATCTGCTAAGGTTTTCTTTTGATTGGAATGTAAAATAAAAGATTTATTTTAAAAATGGCTCCTGAAAATGGCATATGGCTCGAAGGTTACGTAAGTACGCTTTTCAAAGAGAAATACCTGTACCAACAAATTAAAAAGCAATGTAAAAATTTCAGTTATTGTCTTTCAACTAAAGGTATTTATAATATAGTATATTTGAAAGGAAAAAAGCATCTAGCAGAAAGTAAAAAGGAAAATATGGCTATGAAACTTCCTCCTAAGACTGTTCAAACGCAGGCAAGGAAAGTGAGACTTCAAGAAAGTGAAGTCTCATATCCTACGAGAAAATCCGCCGACTCAAAGATTCCTGGCATGGAAATTAGGAATGTCTTCCGGAAGTGTAATTAAAATCATTTATAAGGATTTAAAGTTGAAAAAGACGCTTAAACCTAAAGTGTGTCTTTTTTTAAAAAACATATTGCTGAAAGAAAAGAAAATTGTGTAAAAAACATCTAGCTGCTGAAAAAAAGGAAATTTGTGGTAACACTCAAAACAGATATGGGTATATATTTAAGTTATTGTGTGTGCGTGTGTGTGGTAAAAGAAGACAAATTTTCTATTGCTCAACTGACGGGAATGATTGTACGAAATAGCTTCGTCAGTGTACAGTGAAGTTCCCAAATAGTTCCATGATAATTCCAGGATTTTATAAAAACGGCAAATTAAAAATAAAAAGAGTCTCGAGTAAAGTCACACACTACTATCAGCAGAATGTTTTAGAACCAATTTTTGAAGAAGAAATTCCAACTTTATAAAGAAAGGAAATTGATATAGTTGAGCTTCATATGGACGAAGCCTCTAATCACACGTCTAAGTCAGCTCCCGCTTATTTAGAAAAGAAAGAATCAGAAACAGGAATAAAGTGCATCTCATATGATGCAATGCGTGTAAAATCACCCTACGCTTTTGAAATGGACTTTTGTGTTTTCGGTGTATTACAACGAACTTTAAGAAAACGGCACCTAAGAACACTGAACGGACTTTGGAAATTGGTTTAAGAAGAGTGGAGTATAGAAAATGTGCATGGCAGTACTAAGAAACAGTTTACTTTCATGAAAAATTTGAGCTAGAGCTATTGTTAAGAATCATGGCTATCAGAGAGAAGCAAATCGCCACACAAAAATAGGGCATTATAAGATAAATAAATAATTATCAAAATCATTTTCATAAAGTATGAATGACCTTCTGTATATATATATATATATCTTTATATGATAGGGTGGATCGAATTTTTTTCACGGTTTCAAAACCTACTAATGCGGAAAAGATGTTCACTGAAAGCAGGGGGAAATAAAATAAGAAAAATATTTTTTATGTTAAGTACTACCACGAAGGGTAATGAAGTTTAGGTATTTGAGTTTTTTTATGGTAGAAATCAAAGTAATTTTTATTAGAGTAAAACAGGCTTTTGAGTACTAAGTATTTTTTAACATTTATTACAATAGGAAGACACCTTCTAAACAGTTTCAAGAAAAAACCCTTTAGGTACATTTAACAGATTTTTAGTATTAAATTTAAAAAAAAATCTATTGTTGAAATTAAAGAGCACGATAAAGAGGAAAACGGAGATAACTTAGATCGGACTGATTCTATGGTGAGGGAAGACAGAGCTGGAGTTATGAAATGTTGTATTGTACTTTGTACTATTTACTATACTCAGCACTCCCTTATCCATAACCATCGCTTTTGGTTATTTACATTGTGGAGAAAAAAACTTTATTTTGAGTCTAAAATCATTTAAATAGAATTAAATTTTTTTTTCTTTTTTCGAAAATTTGACCCTTTTTCGTGCAGTATTAAGTTTTGAAAGTTTGTTTTCAATTATTTTCTACAAACTCTCGCCTTTGTTTTTCTCCTTTTATCCTAATCTCCATATGGTAAATATCTGTTACTTGACTTTCCATGTAGTCTGACTGTGTTACAGAATTTTTTATGTATATTAAGAATGAAATATAATCTTCTATGAATGAAAATCCCTCATTTTTAATCCAAAATTACACTTAGAAATTTAGAATTAGATTAAATTTAGAATTGATAATTATCTAAATTGAGTTCTGTTCATTGTTATAATGTGAAAAAATGAAAAAGCTTTTTATTTTAATCCTCAACCAACTGTGCAATTTTGATTAAAAACATTTTGCAGAACAAATATTAGTTTATTCGAAAAAGGCACAACACATCAAACTATAAAACAGTTCTATATTATTACGAAATATCTTCTATATTATTATTATCCCTCAAAGAAGAATTTTCATTTCACAATGGAAACGAGAGAAGATATAATTTGAGTTAAACTGGAAAACACATTAACTTAAACAGCTTCATTTAGTTAAAGTAATAATTAGAACATGACTAAAAATTGTGTTATTGAAATATTCGTCAGCATTGTTAGATCGATCAAGTGAATTCTTGCGTAGGATGTTTCCAGACGCATTAAAAATCATTTACTCTTCTGAAAACAAATTGGAAACGTGCTTTCTCACAGATAATCCTCTTTAACTAATAACTGCACTTGTCGAATTATCTACCGCTTAAATGTTATGTCCCAGAAAGCCCTGATCATGATATTTGGATGAATTCGGTGTATAATGTTTGGAAGGCAAAGTTAGCTGTCAGTAAAGGCTATATTTACATGAAAGTAGAAAGTTTGATTAACAATGTTAAACTTAATTTCAGAGTTTTGTATCCTCTAGTAATTATTTTAGATTTAGTAAGGCAAAATTGAGAAATTCTTTAAATGATTCTATAAAGTAATATAAAATGATTCCCAAATTTGAAGTAAGATGCACTTTTTATTTTTAGAAAGACTCAATTTCCAGACACTAAATATTTTGTAAAAGAATGAATATAGCTAAATTACTGTTCGTGATGTTCAAAAAGAAGTATGACTTGTATTCTCTACTTACTTTAATTTGAATGCTGATTTTATAAAATGTTTTTGATGTATCGCTTTTTTTTTTCATGCTGTTTGTTAGAAACAAAGCAAACTTTTTTAATTGTATTCCTTTTATTATTAATCATGATATATAAAAACAGTTTGGTTTTCAAGTTAATTTACTTTGACACGTCATAAAAGAAAAATATTCCATGCTTCTCTAAGCAACTTACTTCAAAAGATGACAGTTTTACCGACAATTTCAAGATGGTACATCACTTGCTACATTTCTATCCATGAAAATCACATTATTGTGTTCTAAAATATTCGTATAGTTCCTGTCTCTTGATAAATAAAGTTTGGAGTTAGCATAGACATAATTAAAAATATATGTGTTTTAATTTAAAGTACCCAACTATTGTGCTTGAAAAACAGAACTATTTAATTTCTTAAACCACATGATAAGATTTTAGGAATCTCTTTCACTGTAATCCGTTTCGGAAATGAATTTTTTTGAGCTGTCTTTGAGCGAACGTCTACAACGCATTAAGAACATTATACTCAAATTTCAAATCCCCCCTTTAACTTCCCGTGGAAATCGATTTCTGCAAAACCCTTTCTCAGGGAATCTTTACTTCACAAAAGAAACATACCTGACAAATTTCTAGTCTGTAGATTTAATAGCTCAAAAACTTGATTTTTTAAAAATCTTTAACGAATCGGAATCCCCCCTTGAGAGTCTATTTCCATTCTCAATAAAAGAAACACGCTTGCTAAATTTAAAGCCCATAGGTCTTTCGTGATGAGTGATCTATGCTAGAAGATATCGGAGGTATTGAGATGAATAAGTTTGGCAGTTTCTTTCCTCCCATAGACTGAAACGAGAGGTTTTTAATTGCATGAAGGATTATTCGTTTTTGTGCCAGAATAGTTGATCTTGCCGGCTGGGTGGGGTGGGTGGCTTGTCACTGGCCTTCTGCATCTAAGGTTGCGGATTCAACCCCAGCCCAAGTCGGTGGATTTTCATGATGCAGAAAATCAACAGCGGCCATGTTGTAGGGTTATATGGCATGTTAAAGATCACTAGAGAGTCTGTTTGGCTTGGGTGCACTCAGCAAAATTAAATCCTAGAACCAATTTGCATCGTCAGAGCTCAGGTGCCTCCCTCTAGGGAGGAAACTGGGCGTCAAAATTAACTGCTACGATTGGTATCGGCCTATATGGTGCCGCACTAAAAAAAAGATACCAGCTTCCGGGAATGTACTAGGCCTGCAGTGGTAAAACACCAATCCGCAGTCCATTAAAAATAAAAAAACATATAGTTGACCTTTATTTCTCCTTAAAATATTATAATAGGTTTGTTAAAAATGATTTTTCTCTCTCTTTTTATTTATTTTAGGGACAATATTTATTGTGAAATGATTGCCTTGCGTATGTTGCATAATGACACTATGCGTTTGTGCAAAAGAAGTTTCATTAGACATTTCAATCCAAACATCAATTTTAGTTTTTGCAAATAATTTTCTAGGTGGTTTTAATTATTTCTAATTTTATCAATTTTCGCAAGTTCGAAGATTCACCGTGTAGAGGTAGCTGCTGCATGTTAAATCTCTTGAGGCTCAATATTTTTCCATTGGTATGGTGTGTTAGTTAGGAAAGGAGGAAGGAAGGGGCGAATAGCCCCCGTGTTGCTTGATAGTGGGACGTAAAAATTACTGTAACTCGCTCGCCAGTTCGAAAATAAGTATTTAAATACTCAAAATATTCGAATAATATATTTTGAAATATTCGAAAGCAGCAAGAAAAGGGAGAGTGAATGTTTAATATTTTATGATCACGAATAGATGTTGAATATCATGTAGATTTAACCAGGTCCCCCCCCCCTTCCTTCATTTTTCTTCTGTTTTAAAATGATAATATTTCGAGCAAAAATGAGAAGAATTTGACAGTAGTAATCACTTTTGAAGGATGATAAATTACAAAATAAAACAGGTTCTAGTGGAAAAAGTTTCATGAAAAAACTTAGTTCAGAATTTATATTCTTCTACCCGTAACGAACAAATTCTCTCAAAAAGAACTCGAGGAAATATTTTGAGAAAAATGAAGGATTGACTCATTTTTTCTTCCAGTATGCAGACAATAAAATTGTTCATAAGAAAGAGGAGTAAAAAATACTTTCAAATGATTAATTTATGGAAAAGAATTGCAATCTGATAAATATAAGCGAATTTTTTGCATTAAATTACAAAAAATTTGCAATTGCATATTTTGCACAGCTATTTAAAGAAATTTCTGTCTGAAGATATTTATTTTAAAAAAATATTTCAGTACCTTTTGTATAAATATTTCAAATGCTAACAGTAATATTTTTTCAGTTTTTAAATATTTAGAAATTATTCAATAATGTGTTTTTTAAGTATTAACTAAAACTTGAAAAATCATAAAATTGTTTTTAAAAACATATAAAAATTAATACATGATACTTAAATAATTCAAAAATAATTACAAATATTTAAAATACATTTTTTGGAACTTAAAGGACAAATGCATTTATTGATTTCTTATAGTTTCTCTGTCGTCTTTTAAAATACCATTTCACGGAAAAAGGAAAATATTTAAAATGATTACAGCTGGGACCTGATTTACCGAATTTTTATGCAGTTGTTTATTATAGAATTTCCCAAAGGTAAATGAAAAAAATTTGTATTTTTTGGGTCCCCGATATTATGAATAACCCCTAATTAACGAATAAAATGTTCGATCTCAATGAATTCTTAAAATCGTGGTCCGGCTGTATATTTTTTAAACATTGAAAAATTAATCGATTAATTGTTTTGTAGTATTATGCGAAGAAGCAACTTGAGAGTAATTTTGTTTCGTACTCGTAATTTTGAATCGCTGTCAAGTGAGGAAGTTTAATTAGAACATGAACTTACTCCAAAATTTTTTTTTGAAAATAGCTTCAGAAGCAATTTTATTTGAGCTTTTAACAATGTACGTAAATTCATATTTATTAGATTACAAATATCACACAAACTAATTACACAATGATAAACAAAAACTGACTTTTTATTTTTAAATTCAAAGTTAATGTTTCAATTGGATACATTTTGGATACATACACACACACACAATACATACACACACACAATACACACAATTGGATACATACACACACACACACAAATAGAAATTGATAGATGGTTCTTATTTCTGCTAAATGGAGGATATGCATTAAGGGGTCTTGACGATATCAATTTGGTAAGTAATTTAATAAAATATTTTACTTTCCTGGTGTACTTTTACAAATTTTACATGTAGAATATATTTTAAGCGTATTAATTCAAGTACATTATATATATATTTCTCGTTTTAGTGCTTATATTGTAATTCGGAGTCTTCTAACTTAACGAACCAATAACAGTCAACAAGAATTGTTGCATTTAATTGCACTCTATAATAATATACCTGAAAATATGTAGGGTATCCCTGGAACAATGGGACAAATTTTAAGGGACATCACAAGGATTCAGATTTGCGTAATCACCCATGATCGGAAACGTCTTTGTTCGGCGATAGGTGGCGTTGTTCACAATTCCTCTAAAAGTTTGACCCAATAATCCTGGGACACCCTGTATATATTTATGAGCTCGTTCACCGTACTCATAGCTCCTATATTATCTAGAAAAAGACCCAAGTGCAAGTGGAAGAAAAGTAATTTTTCTGATTTGCAACAGCCTAATGTTTAAAAATTTTGAGCTATATTTATACGATACTTATTTGTAGCTTAGTTACTCCCTATAAATTTTCGTTAACGTAATTGAAGGCAATCATGCGTCTGTTTTTTCTCATGACATAATTAGAATTTTTTTTGGAATAAGGCGTCTTATTAAACTTTCGGACGTTAATCTATACTTTTTCAAAAAATAAACGTCAAATTTTTCAAGTATTAAAATTACATGCTATCCGCGAGCCACATGAGGAAATAACTCGATGTAAAGTTCATGAACTACTCGATATAAAAGTGTCTTTAAAAATTGCCAGACGTCTTTTAAAGCTCAGCTCTTACACTGTTGGTGGAAAATTAAAAGAGTCACCATATTTTTGAAACCAATCCACAAGAAGAATGCAAGACTTAAGACTGCCCGAAAAAACATGCGAACGTACTCGTACTTGAGCAAAGTAAGTTTTTTTCGTCATTTGTTATAATTTTCGTATGTACTTCTGATTGATTAAATAATTTTTTGGTTGCAGACTATATTCAATAATAGAAAATATTTAGTCTGAATGCCCAGGATGGATTTATTTTCTGTTAGCGTGATATAAGAAAGGACAAAAAGTATTTTTCGAAGCGAAACTTCGGAAGGAAAAATTGCATGATCTAGGTAGCTTTTACTATCATTGGATCTCTCTCTCTCTCTGATATTTGTTTAGGGAAAATGAATAGCTTACCATACCAAAAGATGCGCCGAAACAGAAACCTTCACTTTACTTACAAAGATTTTATCGGAATCATTTAAGTTTTAACAAGACGACACGGCTATTTATTTCAGCGAGCACCAAACTCTGGTTAACTGCTAACAAAGTTGATTTAGTGAACCGTCCAGTCTGTTCACCAGATCTCAATCCCATTAAAATGTTTGGGACACCTAAATTGTGGAATAATTGCAAATACTTGAAGTAGTTTTTTTTGTTGAACTGAAGGAGACTTTGTATACATGCACGGAACAATTTAGATAATCTACCGTGAAAGGTTTTTCTAAGAGTATGGAAAATAGAATTTTTAATGCTATCCTTGAAATGGCAGTTAAGTAAAATTATTAATTTCGATTGACCTATATTTATGTGCAAGACAGCATAACACTATGGCGGTTCTATCCGCACTCTTTAAACCAACAGTCTTTTTGGGGAATTTCTGGTCTTTAAAAATTATTTTATTATAAAACTCCTTCTCGAAGAAGAAAATGTGAATTTGTAAATTAAGACTGCTATATATAGTCTAGGCTTTCAGATTAGTAAGAGAGAGATAGGATAGATTGTTAGCGGAGCAGTGATGATTAATAAAATTGAATGTGAATCACGGATATTTAATATACGATAATTGAATTACTTAAGATGTGCGAACTGTCACTGGAGATTGAATAGCGAAGAAAGAGCTATTGAATTAAGTAAGTGTATTGAAAATTAAAGTCTCTCATATCTCGCATACCTCGGTAATTGTCTTCATATTTATTATTTGGGTGCATCTCTTATCCTTGATCGATTGAATCTGAATTTTGGTTAATATTGTGAATAAATTAGATTGTTTTGGAAAAACGGCTAGTCTTCCTTCGAATTCTCCCACACCTTTAGGAGATCAGGCAAGATCATTATAACACTTATTTCCTTTTTTTTTGCTTGTATGCTAAAGTAATTGCTTTTTTGAAAATTTTGCGTTGCGTTTTGGTTCTTTAATAATGCTTTATATTGAAACCGGCTTTAAAAATATTTTGATACATTTTGGTGTAAATTTGAAAAAAAAGTTTAGTGGAAAACTGAAAATCTATGTTTGTAAATAGTTAAAAAGATCTTGATTATTTGAATTCTAATCTAATTCACAATTTCGTAAATTAAGCTTATAAGCTTCAATAAGCTTTTAGTAAATTTAAAAGTTTTCTAAGCTTCAGGAAATAACTATTTCATATTTATTTTATATCGGCAATTGAATCATTCCTCTTTTCAAGTAAAAACAAGTAAAAAAATGAAAAAAATTCTTTTACTGTTGGAAACAAGTTCTATTTTAATGATAGGTGACAATGTAGCCTTTCGGTGTATGCGTTGAAAGGAGTTTTGATATTTTTATCGGGGGGATTCCTCGATGTTCATTGGTGAAAAAAGCAATTTTTGACATTTCTCACCCATTGCATTAACAAATTTATGACAGTTCGTGTCTTTATTTGTGACATTTGTCACACTTTTACCAAAGCATTATGATTGCAAGTTTTCTTTATGGGTGCTTTATAAAATAAAACATAATTGAATTGAATGCACATAAAAAGCAATGCTGGGACTATAATTTATGTTTGAAAATATTTCAACTTAGCTATATCCCTCGAACGTTTCTAAAGTGCAAGAAAATTATTAATGTTTAACTTACTTCAAATTCCGACGTATAACGCGCACCGGTGTATAATGAGCCCCTACTATCTGCATTTTTATATTTTTATGTATATTCGCCGTATATCGCAAACCCCCCTATTTACGAAGGAACCTAAAATGTACATGTGCAATGCTATTACGTTTTGAAATCATTTATATAATTATCCCAAGATTATGAAAAAATCACACACCACACACGCGCACACACGCGCACACACACACACACGCACGCACACACACACACACACACACACACACACATACACACACACACACACACACACAAATGTTCATTAGAAATGCATTTATTTTAAATAAACAGTAATCGGATCTATGTAGAAGTCTTAATTTTTTTTAATGCTCAACTTATTTTTTAGGCTCTCATTTTTATACCCGTCGTATAATGCGCACCTGTAAGCTTAGATCTTATACAGTGTATTCAAAAAGTTCCAGGACTGCCGCTAGTAAAACAGTACAGGTAGCGCTATCTCTGCGCAATTCATGGAGCGCGTAGCAACAACCTTCTCCGACGCATGCGCGAAGTTTTATTCCGTTTGGATGAGTTCCAACTTCTCAGCGTTCACTCGAGTGTGGTGTGTCATAGTGGTCGTGTCATCGTTAAAAAATGGAGCAAAGAACGAACATTAAATTTTGTTTTAAATTGGGTAAAACGGCCACAGAAACCTATGAAATGATTAAAACTGTTCATGGTGACGAGGCTATGAGTCGTTCGCGTGTGTTTGAGTGGTTTGCAAGGTTTAGAGATGGAAGAGAAGCGACGGACGATGATGAGAGGTGTGGTCGTCCACGTTCGAGTCGGACTGATGAAAATGTCGAACGAGTGCAAGCGTTGGTGCGCTCAGACCGTCGAATGACGATAGAAATGATTGCGGAATCTTTAAACATGAGTGTAGGGTCTGTTTTTACGATAATGACGGATGATTTAAAGAAAAAGAAACTCTGTGCGCGCTTTGTGCCACACACTCTGACTACGGAGCAAAAAGAACACCGAATTGCTTCTTCCGAAGATTTGATTGCCGCGGCCGATGAAGACCCTAAGTTTTTGAAAACCTTCGTCACCGGAGACGAGTCGTGGTGCCTCGAATATGATCCGGAAACTAAACGCCAAAGTTCGGAGTGGACAAGTCGGGGAAAGGGTCGTCCGATGAAAGTTCGTGCGTCAAAATCAAAAACAAAGACGATGCTGCTCGTGTTTTTCGACAGTCGAGGAATTATCCACCACGAATTCCTTCGACAAGGGTCCACTGTCACTGGTGCCTTTTACAAGGATGTGCTACACCGGCTACTGAAAAGAATGCGGCGTGTGAGACCCGAAATGTTGGACAGTGGAAACTGGTGTCTCTTGCATGACAATGCACCGTCACACAAATCCATTATTGTTCAGCAATTCTTGGCGCGCAGGCAGGTTGTAACCATCGACCACTCCCCATATTTACCTGATCTGTCCCCTCCGGACTATTTTCTGTTTCCAAAGTTGAAATTGAAGATGAAGGGACAGCGGTACGCGTCGGTAGAGGACATCGAAGCGTCAGTGACAAGGGACCTGCAGAGTGTTGCAGTCGAGGCGTTCCAGAAGGCGTTCAAAGATCTTTATACAAGATCCAAACGTTGTATTGAAGTGCAGGGGGATTATGTAGAAGCTTGATATTAAATAAACTTAATTTTGCTGTGTTATGTTGTCTGTGTGCATTCAGTCCTGGAACTTTTTGAATACACTGTATATTTTTTGTGGATTTTTAATTGTATACGTAACAGGTAAAAGTGTTCACAAAAATTAAACTTTAGGTACTCAACTAGATTTTGAGACTAATTTTTTTTTATTTAAAAAAAGGATTTTTAGAGGAATTTTATTGTTGTAAAGAACATAAATAAATTTAAAGAATCACAATTAAGAAATAAATAACATTTATCACCTCTTGTTTTTGAAATAAATATTCTATTTTTACGAAATTTTGCAAAACGTCCAACGTTAAGAAGTATACCATAAATAAAAAATATATTTGACATAATGTAATTTTAATTTAATTGATATATTTCTTGATACATTTGAGGTGTCACAAACCACAGGGCAAAAATATTTTCAGAAATAAATGTTTTTTGAACAACCCAAAATTTTATGTGAAGGATTTTTTATCAAAATTATTTCATGTACTAAAAATGCCTTTAAAATGTAATTAAACGTATCTATCTTAAAACTTGAGGCTTGTTACACTTCAAAAGGCTCATTATATATGTTATAAACTTCAATGAATTTTATTGGATTATTTTGGAGAAATCTCATCTTTTTTTCGTGCACAAATCTTCGTGAAAATTTAATTCTACAAAAACGCATTAAAAATATTCTTATAAGTTATATAGAGTATATGTTTACGAAAAAATTAAAAAAATTCTCTAGTTTTATATATTAATTCTTCTTCCTCGATACTTATATTTCTTTTTTTTCTAATTGTCTCAACATCTAACACCTAAAAACATCTTTTAGACCTAATCCGATACTTTAATTATTTTATTTAGAAAAATAAGATGGCGGGTAGAAAAATTTAGTGTGCTTCATGAAGCGTCTGTTGAAGAACAATTGAAGAAAATTTACATAAAAAGGGTCATTTTTAATATTCTAATTGTTTTTCATGATGCAACTAAAACAGGAATAAGACAGTAAAAACAAACAAAATACATTATGTAGCCTTTTATATTATCTGTTGACAGTTAAACATAAAATTAAATTTAATATACATGGGTAAAATATTATTTTTATAAGAAAAATTAAGAAACGCAAAAAGGGAAATTGTTAAAATTGCAGTATTGAGTGAAACATTTATGTACAGTTATGCAAAAAAATGAAAAGTTTAATGAATAATATATACACATATTCAGTGTCTAGAAGTTCTATTGGAATTTTAAATTAAAAATCTATTATTTATCTACCTCTTTTTAAAAATGTAGATTTTTAAATATGTTTTTTTTTCGAAACTTTATTCATGTACATACTTTAAATGTTTAATTACCTTTGAAAATGCCGATCCAGAAAAATCTAACGCTTCCAAATTTTTATTTGCTTTTCAATTTTGTAACATAAAAACGTGCTTAGAGGTGTTTTTTTCCTGTATATTATTTTTAAAGCTTTTAAATTTATTTACGTGAGTTCTAGAAAGAGAATTTTTTAAAATAAACACCAAGTTATTCGTTTATTCTTTGTTCAATAAACAATTTGATCTTTTTCAGTATTAAAAATGTATGTACCTAATGTTATTATTCATTTGAGAAAATAGCAACTAATAGTACCAACTTCAGGCAAAAAAAAAAATGTTTGCAAAAAGAAATTTTATTAACTTAAGGAAAGCTTCACTATTTTTTTCCTTTGAAATATTTGATGCTAAAATAATACAAAAGATTGGAGAGGTAAACTTAAATTATATCTCCTTGTATATATATAGGAACAGAACATTATTTATGTGTATGATAAATATAAGAAAAATTTTAATTCAAAATTCTTTCAATAAAATTTTCAGTAGTGAATTGTTCTATTATTTTTTCAAATGAGCAAAAAAAAAAATTGTTTTTGAAAATTGAACAAACGTTATATTGAATTGTATTTAATGCGCTATAATTATTAAATAAAAACTTGATATTCAGATGTACTTACATTAGAATTTATAAAAATATTTTTAGAAAGGAAATACAAACTGCTATAATTAAACTGCTGTAATATTAACTGCTGCAGATAATTCCAAAAAAGATAAATTGTTAAAAATTCTTCCTATTTAATTTTTCAAAGTATTTAAATATGAACCCAGCATTAAGAACTATAAATTAGAAAAATATTTAACTTTATATTGAATTTTAATTACATTTTTCAAATTATTTCAAATACTGAAAATCAGATGAAAACTTACATACTATAACTATAGAGTTTTTAGTTTACTATCGATCAATGGATCTAACCCATTTAATTCTACTCTAGATGCTCATAAATAAAAAAAAATATATCCCTGTGCACATTTTTTGTCTTTGTGACTCAATAGTCATGAGCTATATAAGAAAAAAAAATGGTAAAATGTTGTTTGTAAAATTCGTTTTTATTTTACTTGTCATTTGATTTCGAATTAAAAATATTTTTCTAATGTTATATATTAGTTTTTATTTTCAGTTTCTTTGAAATCGTGGAATACTAGTGATAAAAATCCCCAATTTTACTGTATAAAATGTATCAATTAATGCAGGAACTGTGTGACGGTTCTTATTCGCTCCCTTTCTCTAATCCTCTTGGGAAAATAATTATTTAACTGCTGTTTGAGTTTAAAACCGCCTTCCATAGAGAAAACTTGATTTTATACTAATTTGAATGTTATTTAAACCTTATCAAAATGAGGGTTAGAGTTATTCATTACACTTATTAAAGTGAGATTGACGAAGTGCCTTTTAGAAGCCTTGGTGGAAGGGAGAGGAAGTTTTAGACTGGAATACAGTTGACCCAGGAGATATCTGACGAATGTTCTTCCATCAAATCACACTCAGTTAAGTGTTTCATTATAACAATGTTTGTTCTTTCGGTGTTCTAAACTATACCCGTGATTTTAGGACTGCCACATATAAGAAAAAATTTGGCAAAAGGTTTTTTGAAATTTGTTTTTATTTCACTTGTCATTTTATTTCAAATTAAAAAAATGTTCTCAACATTATATATTTAGTTTTTTTTATAGTTTCTTTGAAATCGTGGAATACTAGCGATAAAAACCCAGAACTTATTTGTAGAAGATGTATCAATTAATGCAGGAACTGTTCTAACAAAAAGTTCTTACAGAATATCGAGAACCAAGTAATCAAAATGGCATCAAATTCTTCTCAGATGAAAAATCAAGAGAGAGAGAGAGAGAGAGAGAGTGAAAGAGAGAAAGAAAGTAAGAAAGAAAGAAAGAAAGAAAGAAAGAAAGAAAGAAAGAAAGAAAGAAAGAAAGTAAGAAAGAAAGAAAGAAAGAAGGAAGGAAAGAAAGAGATACTAGTTAAGATATCTGTGTGATTCCATTTGATAAATTCTATAAAATAGTCCAGTCATATTAGGGTTTTGCTGCGGAATGAGAGATAATAAGCTGAAAACTTGTATAGACCTTTATTTTGTCACTCTAAATGTTGTCTCAAAAGTCTCATAAAATCTCGTGTCCGCGTCTTAAGATATTCAAGGTCAAAGGTCAAGAAAATCGGTTTTTTGCAAATATCTCGTTTCCTATGGCTTTAATGGTATTTACATTTATTATAAATATTGTAGAGAATAAAGTTTTCTATAACTTTAATTGAAACATTTTTTTATACATCAAACCGTTTTTGAGATAGAGGGCGCTGAACGCGGAGCGCTTAACTATCTACAACATAACGCAAGGTCAACCATTAGTCACATGATATAATACGCCTTATAAAGTCTATAAACCTTAAAAATATATATAGTTACAAACATTTGGCATTTTTTATTTATTATTACATTACATTTATTAATAGTTTTCATTCAGCAAGTATTTATTTCTTTTATAACACTTACATGTTCGCGTAGTTCAAAAGTTGTTGACAAATATGCTTAAGGTATTTTTTAATTATATTCTATTATTATATATACTAATTACATTTAAAGTACTGAAAAAAATAAAGCAAGTAATTCTTAATTATATTTTTATTTAGAAATATCGTTTTATATAATTATTACAATCAAAATTAGGATGTGTGAAGAGGTTTCACAAAAATTTTAATAATAAGATGAACATGAATGTTATTTTTCTTTCTTCCTCTTCTTCTTCATTGTCTTCCGGTCACTCGAAAATTTCCAATTCATTCTCATTATTTTCGTTGTGAAGGGTATTTGTCTCCAAATCTAGAAGGATTTCGGGATCAAAAGTACAATCTTCATCGAGATCGCTCTCGTGTCGTGAAGCATAGAAGCAAGCTTGCCCATTATACTGGCCACAAGCTGAAGAACATTGCAACCCCGATTTCCTACATCCACAGCGTGAACCACGACCATTTTTGCAGTTGCAAAATATTGTATTGAGTAATTCATCTGGAGCATACGGTAATATTGTCGGGATCGATTCCAAGAATTCATTCCGCAGAATCCAACCACATTCCTGGGGTTCTAAATCATTCCCTAACCAAATTTAAACTTGGTAATATACACTGCTGATGTGTTGATGAGCCTTTTTACTTGTTGGTGGAAGATTGGATAACTGCACGGGTTTGTTGAGCTTTGTTGACTTGATGAATTGAATGTGTGTAACGAAGATTATTAATACTGTTCTCAGATTTTGGAGCATTGTATATCGCCAACTCGTACTCCATTTTCATGTAATGTTTGTACAGGACAGTTTTCTTCTTGGAATACTTGAACTAGTTGATCTAAATACGGAACATTCTCTAATATTCTAATGAAATTTTTTTCCTGTTTTTTAAAAAAATGTAGATTTTGTGTCATAGCCACTAAATGCGTGCAGAAATAAAATGTGCTTTTACAATGAGGATATTTATCAAAACTTTTGGAAGAGCATTTTTGAGATTTAACATTCCATTTGCCAACTTTTTAAAGAACACTTCTTCTGAATGTGCTTGAATACGTCCAATCAAAATGACGAGCAAATCAATATCTTCTCCTACTATGACGGCAGTCCTGTAATGTTCGAATTCTTCAATGGCTGTTTCTACGATAAGAATATCTGCATCATCTCTGACCTGTTTTGTCGTGATATCAACAAATTCTAATTTTCAAACGAACATGTTAATTTAATATTTTTTATTACATCGATTCGACAAAAATTTCTCTTGGCGAATTGATACGATCATTGTTTCGTCGAAACAATCTTCATTCGATTTTGATAAAGCAGCAGTTCTTAGCTGTCTCATTGCTTTTATGTTTTTGCTATAGTCCGAGTATCCATCAAATACAACTACAATTTAGAATCATAATGTTTTTGTAAATATTTTACGTATTTATCTAAAATTATCGAAAAAGTATCGTCTTTACTCCATACGACGCGATGCAAAAGAAACCCACCATCGATAATGTACGTAACATTTTTTTCATTGAAGTCGAAATTGACAGGAGTCATATTGTCATGTAATGTCACTTTCGTGGTATTTCACATATCATAATTATCAAATAAAGCAGATGGATATGGACTTAGTTCATATTGGAGATATTCTTGAATATTACATTCAAGCTGTTTGCTTTCAGTTATTGTTTGGAAGAGTAGCAATAGATCAATTGAAACTCTACAACCTTTAATTCTGACAGATTTGTTGACAATCGAAAGCGATAAAACCTTATCGGATCGTTTTAACCTTATTTCATGAAATTTTAAACCAGTTATCTTTACCAATGATTCTAATCTGATTTCATGGGCTTTGTGACAATTAATTTGATCATTCCCAACCATTACAGAAGCTAAAGATACCAATTGTTGCGTATTTAGAAAGAGATTATGAAGTGTTAAAAATTCAACTAGCTCACTTACATCAGTATTATCTCTTTTTACTCTTGAATCCTTAGCATTCACGTGTTGTTCAGTAGAGTTCAAAGAAATGGTAAAAAACTTCTCCATCTCCTCACAAATTGTATTTGTAGCGTACATAGCAAACGCACATCTACATAAAACACTTTCTTGAGTACTTCGACCGCGAGATACTCCCTCTTCTGTCTTCATAGATTTCATTAGACTCTCTCTGTTCGATAACCATATCTGTCCCATGTACCAGAATTAAATTTCTCTGTTCGTTTCACGGTGGAGAATCCATTTTAAAAGTTCTTAAAAGTCTGTCCATCCATTGTATTTTAGAAATCGATCATATCTTGAAGATATAAATGTGCAGACTTCGCATACAAAAAATGACCACTAGCATGAAAATACAGCAGCATTCTTCGTACAGCATTAAGATGTTTTTTGAAAAGTCCCAGTCTTTCAGCGCGAATGAAGTCGGGTGCTATTGATACCATTTCGAAATATTGTACCCATAATTGTGCTGTAGGACATCGAGCTTTTAATTCATTCAGTTTATTCTGAAATGGATCAATAAATAAGTTTGAGTTACCTACACACTCTTCAACACCTTCATAGGAAACATTTCGGCAATTGATTTATTCAGTTAATTCATTTAACACACAATCTTCAATCTTAATGTCTTCGAAGATCATCATTGATAATGCAAGTCGTAATAATGTATGACCTCTGATACTTCTTGAAAAAGCGTGACCATTCAACATTTTATCGACTGAATTTGTAGCATATATTTTACCTAGAGCTTCTTTTAGTCCACTTCCGTCCATTATATATCCTATGGATCCAAGAAAGGACATGAGCATATGAAATCCTCCTAATTTAACAACTATCTTACAAAATTCTGAGTTAGCATCTGATGCAGCAACTATTTCACAAGCTTTAGAGTAGAGAGTTTGATCAAAAGTAATTAAACACGTTTTTTGGCCATGTAGCTTGGCAATATTTGCAGCACAATGTAAAGTAGTATAAATTGTGTCAACGTTACTGGCAGGATGATCAATAAAAGGAAGAAACATAACCTGAGAAGTAGAAAAAGCCTTATTATATTTAGTGAGCTGTTCCAGAAAGCCATTCCACCAGGAAACGATGAAATATTCTACGAACAGATGAGGGTTATTAAAAAAATATACTTGATTAAGAAAACTATTAATAAATGTAATGTAATAATTAATAAAAAATGCCAAATGTTTGTAACTATATATATTTTTAAGGTTTATAGACTTTATACGGCGTATTATATCATGTGACTAATGGTTGACCTTGCGTTATGCTGTAGATAATTAAGCGCTCCGCGTTCAGCGCCCTCTATCTCAAAAACGGTTTGATGTATAAAAAATGTTTCAATTAAAGTTATAGAAAACTTTATTCTCTACAATATTTATAATAAATGTAAATAGCATTAAAGCCATAGGAAACGAGATATTTGCAAAAAACCGATTTTCTTGACCTTTGACCTTGAATATCTTAAGACGCGGACACGAGATTTTATGAGACTTTTGAGACAACATTTAGAGTGACAAAATAAAGGTCTATACAAGTTTTCAGCTTATTATCTCTCATTCCGCAGTTGACCCTTTTTTTTGTCTAAGATGACTGGGCTAAAATGCATTTACTTTTCTTTTCCCATCTTTTATGCAGCTTTGCCCCAAATTTTCTCTAAGAGGCATAGTTATATGAATCCAAATTAATGAAATGATTCAATCAATTGGGAACATAATTTGTGACTTAAAAATAAACTCTAAAGAAAATGGGAGAAAATAGACTGTTTATTAGAAATTAACTTAAAGCTTGGATTGTTCTTAACTCTATTACATATAAGGTTCACCCATTTGAAAGTTACATTGCTGTAATAACTCCACAATTTGAAGAAAAAGATGACTGTGCATGCCCCTATAGCGATCGCAGAGTGTTGAGAATGCATGCGATGTCATCACATCCCGCCAGATGTATGTGATAGCTTAGGAGCACATTAAATGACATCGTTCGCGTCATAGATGCCTCCAAACTGTACGACTGTCAATGGTGCCATGTATTGTGCCACATTGCATGAATCTAGAAAGAATATCAAAAGCCACTGGCATGGCATGTTTTCAAGTGGGGTTATCATCTTGCATGATAATGTTCATCCTTATGTAGATGTGGCGTGCCAAACATTGTTATGGCAATTCCGCAGGTAAGTTCTCGAGCATTCCCCTCCCTTACAGACCGGATCTCTCACCGTGTGAATGTGTGAATACCACATCTTCGGTACACTCAAGAAAGTTCTGAAGGGTGGCGTTTCTTGACGATAATGAGGTCCAAGCTGCTATTGAAAATTGATTCCGCTACCAACCTCGGAACTTCTTTACTCAGGAAGTCCATCATGCCGTGGATACCTGGGATACTATCTACCTACAAGGGGACTTTATCTGGCCTATCTGCTACGTGTGTATTACTTCTTTCCTTTGTATACTAGTTTAAATTAATACCATTAAACTATTTATCAAACTGGTTGCAATGCCACTTTCATTTGGGCGATCTTTATATACTTCAAGTAACTTGAAAATTTAAATTTAGTTCAATAAAAATGTTACAAGAATAAATAAAGAATTTTTAATGAAGATATTTAATTAATGTGAATTAAAATGAAGATATTTTAAAAACTATTTATATCTTTACTATCCATATGGCCTGAAAAGATAGATGCTCTGCATATATTTAGAATAATCCAATTTTAATTGTAATTTAGAAGTTTTAATTTTATATATAAATTATTTCATCAAAATAAATTTATTTAAACTTATTTTTAAAACTTTATTTTTAAAGTATCCGACTACGCTCGAAACCGTGATTTTAAAAAAAGGATATCTTAATGAGCATTTTGTATATTTAGTGTCAGCTGAATTAAAAAAAAAATCGAGTACAATAAAATTGTTTTAAAAATATTATTACAATAAAAAAAATAATTTAAATGCAATTTTTTAGAAAAAATACATTTTTTTCAAAACATTCTCTTTTTATGGACAATGCTTCTATAATAAAATTATTTTACCTCTATATATGTAAGATTACCTACAGAGTCTAGACTATAGGATTTTTGAAAAATTCTGCTTATTTTCAGTTACGATTAATTGAAATAATAACCGCTTTTTGTTAAAATTTCACTACTTAGATATATTAAAATATAAATAAATCCATTTCTATATTATATATTTCAAAAATCTTAGTGGCTGAGGTAGCCTGCTGTTCATGGTAACAAACTCGTGGCTGGCGTGTTATGAGTTCGAGCCTGGTACCTCTGAAAACCCGCCGTGCAGAAAGGCTGATGCACGTTAAATATGTCGAGGCTCAAACGTCCTTCCGTTGGTGTGGGATTGAAGTTGGGAGAGGTTTAAAGCTGAAGCCTGCTCAGGTGTCCTTCTCGACACTTGACCATGGTTTTTAATTACGAGTCGTTAAATGCCTCGAGGAGCTGAATAGTACAACGTTAATATTTACTCACTCAAAAAGTCTTAGTAAAATCTTTAATCAAAATAGCTAAAGCAAAACGATTTAATGATACTTCAAATAAATTTAATTTTATTCAAATAACAGCTCTAAATCTGGAGCCCGAAATCAGCCAGGAGATATTTATTGGGACGTTTGTTGACGTCAAACACAACAGCTAGAAACCTGTGGGTGGTTGATAATGCTGAATAAAAAATGATAATATTTTTATGGTACTTTTTGTTATTTTTCCCCACTAGAGGCAACACTATCAAGTTTATTCCATAAGAAAAATATGTTTAAGCGACAAGTTTATTCGTATAGTAGTTACGATGTTACGAAAAACGCTTATTTCGGCAAAATATTATTGGAAACTACGATTCTTTTGCATGCTTGGAAGAAAATAAAAACAAATATATCTAAAATTAAGAGCTGTATATTTATGGTTTTGCTTGGGTTTTTATATCGTAAATATGTTTGCTTAAGAGTATAGAATTTGTGAATATAGAGTTGAGTGTAAGGCCGGTGAATCTAGAATTATCTTTTATAATGAAACATTTCTTTTCAAATTTTTTGGAGAAAGATTTTTTAGATATAAGGTTGGGACGTTTACTTCATTTCTTAGATAAACAATTTTTTGTGAAAAAGATTTTGGAGATCATTAAAAAGTTTTTAAAGCGTGCAAATGCAGCAAGAATATTTCGAATTTTTTTAAAGGGCAGTGATATCTCCTATTCATGGCATAAGCTCCTTTTTATCTATAAAAATTAAAATTTTGACAAATTTCAGGGATTCTAGCAGGCCAACATTTCCTTTTGTTACGTAATTCTCTTTTACTTCATTGTTGAAGAAAATAAGTGAATACATCGCTACATACTAAGAAAAATTAAAATATACGTGTCTTGAAAACAAATGTATAAACTACATCCCAACTTTGAATTTTATTTATTAATATATTTATATATCTATCAATATCACTCGTTTTAGATTATGATAATATGTTACAGGTCTAAATGCTTGATTAATTCCCAAATATGAATCTCTAATAGTTATAATAATTAACTTTTCAGATACTTGTGTGTATATATTTCCTATTGCATATTACTTATATAAATTAAAGAAGTTCTGTTTATTTCAACTCTTTAAAACTTTCATCTGTAGTTAAAACGTTAATTTTTCTCTTTTAGAGCCTTTTCAAATATATAAAAAATAAAATAATATAGGAAAACAAACAAACAAATGTCTGAAAATAAATTATTTTGTCTCTTCTACTCGTGAAATGAATTTCAGTTTTCTATTAGTATTCTGCATAAGAATTGTCTGATTACTAAAAAAAAGGAGTCGAAACAAATTATTATGATGTATTTTGCAGTTTGGTATTTCCTTTTGCAATTTATTATTAGAATGGAAAATCCTCTATGGGGAATTATTAAAAATACTTAACTCGCTATTTTTTGAAAAAAAGTGTGATTAACATATTTATGCATGTTTCTAAGCTTTATAAATCGTTAAAACAATTTTATGCATTGTATTTTTGGAGATAATTTATCATTCAGAATATTATGTGTAGCGAACTTTCACCTCCGTTGGTGTGAGGGTTTATAGAAGAAAGATCCATCATTAAATGAACCGACACTTTTATTTCGTAACCCCAAATACCAACAAATGAAGCCAATGAGGGTCAAGTCTGTTTTAATCTACTCACAAAGAAAAAAACCAGTCAATATCTAATAAATGCCGATACTGAACCGGATTCCTTGAACTCCATCATGAGGTTTTCAATTCGTATTTCGAGAATACTGGCGATACAAATGTAAATTCTTTTAAAATATAATAACGATACGTTCGGTTGCTATCTTCCCTTTCTTACGAACTCAAATCACTTGTTTTTAAATAGTAGTTATGTTTTCTCAAAAATCATGGTTCGTTTACAGAAAGAGTTTCTTCAATCAGTTCTCCAATAGGATTAGAATAAGGCTACGAACAAAACACATTACATATATATGACAAATATGTATTATAGGGAAAAAATACAATATGTGTGTGTGAATTATGACCGCAAAATGTAATACATTTTAAAATATTTATTTTCAAAGAACTGTTTTTTAAATCTATTACTGTAGTAGTTATAAAAATGTCCGTGTGTTCGTTTGGTTTTCCAATACTTTGCTTAAACGTACGGAAAGTTACGTTGAGAGACTTTAATTAAAAATTATTTATTTTCTCTTCTAATTTATTTTTCAAAGTTATTTTCTTTTTTAAAATAATCTCCTTAACTCTTCATATTATTCATAAGTTGAACAGTATGATGTGCAACTATCTGTTTAATTAAATACAATGTGTATTGCACTTGATTATTTAAATTTTCAAAGTGCTTCAAGCTATATCTCTTTTTATTAAGCCCTAAAGAGGTCAGCTTTTAACCCCAAAATGTTAAAAAAAAAAGATCTAATTTTTGTTGCATATAACTAACTATAATAATTAACATATTGCGAAATGGAAGAATTTTATTTTAACTTTCAATTTTAAAGTTTTTAGACTCGTTTTTTATTTTATTATTGTAGAACACAAATTGAAAAGAATAAAATCATCCTAAATGAAGTAATAACAAGTAATATAAATTTTTTTTAAAATCAGTTCCTACATAGATCAACAAAGAAAAATTTCATTCGCATATATATATATATATACACTGGTGTCCAAAAGTTAAGCATAAATCGTAAAATGCGAAAAACATGGAGTAAATATCGTAAAACTATTCCAAATTTCTTGCGGATATTAATTGGGTGAAGAAGAAACATTGGGTTTACTCAAAACTTTTCAGTCGACTACGTCCTGCGCGAAACACCGGCGCATGTCGGAACGCGGAGAAACTAATTCACGCAGCATAGGCAGTTCAGACAAGTTTCGTGCAACTGCTGTGCGAAGGAACGTTGTTAACCATCAAACAAGGTGAAGGATGGCACAAAGACGCCAATTGGACATGTTTACGAAAGGAAGAATCGTTTGGAATGCTGGAATCCTCACGATCACAAACCGAAGTGTCTCGAATTCTGAATGTGGACCAGTCTGTGATCTCAAGACTGTGGCAGAGGTTTCAAAGAACGGAAGATGTTACCGACAACCAGTATCAGGTCGACCAAGAGTCACAACCCCTCGCCAAGACCGATATCTGGTAATAAGTGCGCGACGTCAGAGGGGAGTACTGCCAGAGCACTGTGTTCGGCGCTCCAGTCGCCACAGGAATACGAATTTCGAGACAACTGTTTACAGGAGACTCAATCATGCTTGCCTGTATGCCAGAAGACCAGCAGTTTGCATTCCCCTCACGTCTGCGCATAAACGCGCTCGTTTGAACTGGAGTTTGAAATATCAACATTGGAGTGTGGGAGAGTGGGCCAATGTGATGTTCAGTGACGAGTTCCAGTTTAGTCTGAGTAGTGATTCTCGGTGGGTAACGATATGGAGAGAACGTGGAACACGTTTTGAACTTAAGAAACATAATGCGGTATATGAAATCAATTTCACAGTTGATTCTTGCCCAATGAATGTTAACACATTCTTATATTGTCTAGCTCAAGTGTTTTTATGTAAGCATTTCAACTCTTATATGAAATTTCATTTTTAATTAATTATATTCTTTATAGTGACTTTTGTGTTAATTTAATTTCTTATAACAAACTAATCACAAATTCTCAATAAAATAATTTTCTGATATTTTATTTTTTTAAATAAGAGTAAAATAAGATGTGTTACTATTTTCTTAAATTTGAGTAAAGAATATAACTATAATTCGTTGCTAGAAAATTTTTAATAGTGTATTATTAATGACAAAGCCAGAAATTAGCCTTTAGAGCAGTACAGATGCATTTAATATATATTGTTTTCTACTAAACGTTTTAGGTGATCAATTTCTTTAACATTACTTAATTGCTAAGTAAAAAGCATACGTTCTAATAATTCTTTAATTCAAAAGTGCTTTAAAAATTGGGTACTGGAGGCAAAAAATAAAAAAAATAAAAATAAAAAAAATAAAGTGTTCATTGAAAATTTCTATTACATTATGTACCTTAACTTTGAAGCTAAAAAGCAAATTTAGAAAGTAAAAAGAGTAATTGATTATTACAATTGGATTGAAAGAAAAACACAAATAATAAAGTTTCGTGTTCGCAGTTCTCTCCAAATTTTAGTGAAATGTCTTTTAGTAGATACATCATACTTATTTTGTAAAGATATTTTGTTTTTAGTTAAAAATATTTTATCAATGAACAATGTTTATTATTGTTGAAATAGATGATAGATAAAATAGATATAGATGAAATAGATACTGTCCTTATCTGAGTGTTTTTCAAAATCAGATAGAGAAAACTGCGTCAGTTTTAATGCAACTATTTTTACATAAATATTGTCAAAATCTGTTTCATTTTTCTTTTGAAAGAGTTGTAGCACAGAAAAATAAATTTTCAAAATTCGAAAATATATAAAACAAATATTTTATTTGAATAAAGAATCGGGTTTGGAACTCACTTTTTAAAAATATCTATACTCTGATATGTACTCAAAATATTCAAAATGCGTGTTCAAAACATGTTATTTCTATACATAGTGGAACCTCTTGTTTACTTAGAAAGTGAAAAAACACTGATAGATTTCCCAATATGCAATTTATTATATCATATAGAACCTGGTGTTTACATATTTACTATCATTTAGGATTATATAAGATTGAATCAAAATAGAGAAACTTTGCAATATACTTATTCATTTTTGTGTTAGAAGCAGATAAAACTGCTTATACATAATTGTTACTTTATTATTAATCCATTAATGGCATTTTATTAACATTAAAACTATTGGGTGAATATTAAAATACTTTCACCGTAAAACTTCAAACATGCCATTTCATTCACTAACTACTGCATGAGAAAATGGTAAGATTAATTCGGATCAAAATATTCGAAAAGTTAGAAGAAAATTCTTAATACAAAGTTTGAAATTTTTAAGACGTCAGAAGTGTTCATTATCTTGGTTTAACATGTATTTCTCTCAGGGTGTTAGATTTTTATTGCTTATGGTGAGAATGAAAACGACTTTGACAGGCTTATCTTTTCAGAAGTATGATAAATTACCAACCGACAAATATCAGTCTGTAAAGTTTCTAGACACAGTTAAGTTTAAACTATATTTTTACTATACTCGTAATGAATGTCACTTTCACAAAAATATCGCAAGAAGTATTGTTAAAGGATTACAACTTAGACCTGGTCTATTTTTTCTACTTTTAGCAAATGGATTGTAAATACCGAACAAAAAAAATTTACTTTGGTTATGGTCGAAAAGAAATTAAATATGTTCAAACAAATTTATTATCAATTCTTTGGACACACTAGCTGCAATTAATACGTGCATTTAAGTAAATAGTTTTATTTTATGTATAGGTTTAACCCTTCTCTGAAAGACTTTTCATTTTTTGAGAAATAAATCAGAGGGATACAATTCTGCTCTAGATTAAAAGAAAAATGTTTAAAAAATTCTAGTATAAATACATAATATAAAATAATTAAAAAAAAGCATGATGAAAATATCCATCATCATGCAAATTTACATGTTAATCTCGGTACAAAATAAATGAAAATATAACATTACTTTGTATCATTTTTATTCCGGATGATAATTAAAAAACAATTATTATTTTTATTCTAATTTAATATGGATCGTGGTAGTCTTCATCTGAAATTTCGTCATCAAGGCCATATTGTGATAACCAACCACCATGTAACTGGTCCAAGTAATTTTCAATATGTCCCTTTCTTCTAAATTTCTCTACAAAAACAAGTAATATCAAAACAATTAAGTCAGTTTCTACTTAGGTCAACAAAGAAAAATTTTATTTTAGTTACTTTTTATTAAATAGTTACAATTAAAATAAATATGTATATACATATGACAGATCACAATGTTAAGTGACAAAATAGAAAGCGATTTTCCTTGCAAATTCCCATTTTTATTTCAATTTTCCTTTCTATATATGGCGTTGGAATATATTTTTGTTCGCTACTATTTATTCATTAATTAAATTTATTATTCTGTAATAAAATAGTACAGCAAAAAATCGCATTCTTAGAAATCAGGCCCTCCCAGGTGGGATTCGATCCCACGCCTCTTGGATTAGAAGTCCAACGTGCTGTCCATTGCACTACAGGATACAATGAATGATTTTCCTTTCTATATTTGCTATAGGACTATCATTTTCGTTTGTTACTATTGATTCATTTTTTATTTTAATTAATGAATTAATTTTTTAAAAAGCTGTATTAACATCAAGTGTTATCCACTACAAGTTTAAGAAAATGAATTTGAGCTTGAATGGATGAATAGAAAGTATTTTACTAACGATTGAAAATATGGACATATATATATATATATATATATAGGAAGGGTGAACTAATGAGGGAACTGAATAGCATAAAATAAACATATAGTAAAAAAAAAAATTTCTTCTTACATTAGAAGTGAAAAAACTGCATAATGATGTAAATTTATGTCACATAATTTTGGAAATATTATGTAGAGTATTCGATATAATTGCACAGAAAATAACAAAAGCACGAAAAATCTAATTATCTCTTTTATTAGCCAAAAAATCTCAGATTAGTTTTAAGAAAATATTCAAGAAAGCGCAAAAACAACAAACTCTTTAACCACAACAAACAGCATAACGACAAGTTCAAACCCGCTGTGATAATTGTGACATTTGATTTGTTTTGACAGCTACGTTCCTCATTACGCAATAATCCTTAAAAAAGTTGCCTTCAACAACCAGTTTACAAAGCAACTTTGTTTTGAGCACAATTTATTTTTTTGTTCACTAAATGCTATGAGGAAATTTCCATCATACAAATAAGGGTTAAATTTATTAATGCAGTAGTTATTATAAACTTAACTGTATTTGTAATTTTTATCCGTGGTCAGTTTAGATGAAAATTATTTGTTGACAAATTTTATGTTTCCAGGTAATTTTTTGAAATGGCTCTATAAATAATATTGTTTTATATTTGAAATATATTTGAAATATATATTTATATTATATTTGAAATAATATTTATAATTTTTCCCCATTAGCTATTGCTTTACACACAAACGAAATAAGAATATCTTAGAGCAATTTAGGATTTCAGTTTTTAATATGAATACTTTGCACTTATGGTTATTAGAAAAATTGTTATTAATAACGCTATAAAGTTAAGTGATATGTTATTCTGTGAAAAGAATTAATATGTTTTTAAGTTTTTGGTAAAAAGATCATTTCGTTAAAAAATATTTGAATAACCGAACGTAAGGAGAGTTTCTCCTATCTGCCTATGATTTTGAGGGACAATTAAAGATATATTTGTGAGGAATAATTTTATTTTGTTAAAAAAAAGGTAGAAAAAGGTGATAAATTGAAAAATGTTTTAACTAGAAAACAAAGACGAGACGAATGCACAGGAATCGTGTTTACTACTTTTTTTCAGGTCCAGGAAAATATCTTTTTTAGCTTCAAAAATGTCTAAGTCTTATAAAAATTTTTTAAATGCAAAATTTGGCATTTTACGCCAGAATTTTATATTCTAATTGTGGATATCAGGGATATGTCAAAATCATTTTAGTTGTTTACAGAAGAGTTTGGACTTGAGTGTGTGTAAGTTAAAAATACTTTTTTAACTGCAAGTGACTTACACAATTTACTAAACTCTTAGAAAATAATTTTTCGGTCTGATTTTTGTGGAAATTCTGTAACTTCACAAATAGGTAGGAAAAAGTTAACTTTTAAATATTTCCTTAACGTAAATTAATGTATGTTTACCTATTTTTACAATTATTAAAACTAATTTGTCTTACAACGATTGATAAAATTGATATAAATTTTAGAGACTAAACGTTAAAAATTTTCCATAATATACAGCACAAAAAGTAATCAATCAGATGGGATAAGATCTTAATGTAAAAAATTTTGATCTATCTGTTTAGTTTAAGTGAATTTGATTTTGCTTTGCTAAATGGATTGATGTAAGTTATTTTAAAACAATTGTTTGGTACGTGAAGAAAATTAAAGCTATTTCCATGATCATATATTTATTTTTTTAAATAAATTTTTCGCTTTTATCATCGCATATATAGTTTGTTTCTTTCAAAGTTATTTCAAAAGTTATATTCGATATAATTATCCACTTCTATGAGATTAACTATAGTTCAGGAGATCGTGTCCAAAAATATATATTACTCTAAAATGCTTAGAATTAATCAAAGATCTTTCGTGCAGTAATTTATTACGCTTCTCTTAAAAGAGTTTTAATTATCTGAAGCTATTATAATTTTATGAGAATAGAAAATGTAAAAGATAAACTTAATTTTATTCCTATAATTTCGCTTTTGAAAATTTTCTAAATGTTTTCGCTTTATTTTTAACTCATTAGTAATCACTGATTCTAGGAACTCATGTTCTGAATTTGCTAAAGTTTTTCTGATTTCCTAACCATATATTTCTTTCTTTTTCTAGAGGAAGGATCTAGTATTCACCGTTTTCTCTGATGTGTTCTTCATATTTCATGTTTTTTTCTCTTTATTTCGAATCTTTTGCCTTGGTTTATGTTCCGTTTTCTCTTTTCGTTCCTTGCCACGCTGTTGCCACACGAGTTGAATGAAGCTCGCGAGGAGAAAGACGCAAAAAATACATCATGAAGACATTACGAAAAAGATAAATGATATTCACGGTAGCTATAATTTAGACAACTGTCTCGTATATCTTCTAGCATTGTTCCGTGGTGGCGTATTTTTCATATTGCCGTGGCATTTTGGGATTGTTTGCTCAAAATAGGTAGCTATAAATTTTTCTTTCTGACGGAGAAACATAGCTAGTTAAGAATTGCTAAATCCCATTAAAACTGCATCAAAACTATAAATATTTAAAAATAAATAATCAAAATCCATTACTAAAAAGTTTAGTTTGATTTGAAAATATTTAGTGAAATTTTTGAAACATGATATGTCATGATGGAATGTAAAATATGTATTTTATCATCTTTTTATTTTTTCCCAATCAATGACTTTGAATAAGTTTATATTTGATTAAATGTGCGTTGTATTACATGGATATTTTTGTATAATATTAGGGTGAATCAAAATTTTTCCTTAAGGATTACATAACCTACGAGAAAAATTTTTTCTCTTGTTTATACCTGAATTGAAAAATAAAATAAAATATTTTTTTTGTGTTAATTACTGACCGCAAGAGGAATGACGTAAAAGTATTTGAGCTTTTTTTTGCAAAAAGTCAGAGTAATTTTTCTTAAAGAAAAACAAGTATTTTTTAGTACTTTTTAACATTTATTGAGATGTTACGACACTTACTTAACAGTTAAAAGAAAAATATTAATTTAATTTAATATTTTTAGTATTAAATTTTTGAAAAACCCATTATCGAAATGACAGTGTGAAAAAACGAGGGGAAAAAAGCTGTAAATCGGACTAAGAAAGCTGGAATTGGTCTGACTCGACTGTGGGGGATAGAGAAAAGGGGCTATAACATGATGCAATGTACTTAGTACCATTAATTACTCAGTATTTATCAATGATCATCAATTTTGGTTATTTATATTTTAGAAAATTAATGTTATTTTTTTCAGTCCAAAACCATCTAATTAATTATTATTTTTTTGATATTTCGAACTCTTTCTATCAGTAATAAATTTTGAAATTATTTTTTTGATTATTTTTCTTCTTATCTCCATGCCACAAAACATCTTTTCTGTACAAGCAGGTTCCAATTAAAGCCTTAGGCCACCCTAAAATTTAAAAAAAAATCGATTTTCTTAAATATTTTAAATGGTTCCCTAAGACCCTAAAATGATGTTCCAAAAGATCATGGCCGGGAAAAATCTCTAAGTACTCGGTTTTCGAATTTTAATACAAGGCCGTCTGGTCAGGTGCGAGTTCCTTTTGTGAGCGTTAGAGGGACGGTACATTAGGGGACTAGAGCAGGTATACGGCAGATGTTATTGAAAAAATTCATTTAGACGAGTTTAACTTGTCGAACGGTCTGCTTCACTCGATTAGGTACAACCAAGCATTTGAAAAGGATGCTAATCGACAAACACTCGTTTTTCTCGATACTTCCGTGAACTTTCATTCCTTTTTACCTGTGTAATTATTGATTTTTTTTTACAATGAGTGACAAAGCGGTGTACAGTGAGAAGAAAGGAAGAAAAACCTTTTTCAACATCAAGAGACCATAAGTATCTCAAAGAAGACCATTGAATCGTTATGAGTTAGAAACACCAGATGACTTGAATACCGGTATTTATGTGCTAAATGACAGGTGTTAATCAATTTTGCACATAATGAAGGCAATGAACTTGGAAATCAGCCCAAACAACAACTACGAAATGAACCTGGATAGACAAACAGCGCATAAAGCTTGCAGAGAGATCGCAATCTAACCGGCTAAAAGAGGCAAGGATCGCTTCAAGATCAAGCAGAAAAGAAATAAAAGCGCAGGACGATAATCGAAGGCCAATTGTATGGCGCAGGAGTCGCAGATTAAGGGTATTGTAAAATTATTTATGGGTTTCTACTACTCTGAACTTCCAGCGCTTTTATCTCAAAACTACATTTTTTAAGTTGGACGGACTCATAACTCAGACAATTTTCAACCAATTAACTTAAAATTTTGAATATATCTTGAAAATTACATTGTCTATGAAATTATGTATGATTTTTTTTTGTATATGTTGCATAGTTCATCTGTGATTAGCAATTATCTGACTATTTTTAGGTAACTTTTTCATTTTCAACTTTAGAAGTGCATCATTTGGTAAAAATCAAAAAATCCCAAAAATTCTATGTACTTCTCTAGCAGTTATTATACATAATCGAAAAAAATTAAAGCTTTCATTTTGATTAAAAAATTACAGAAGCTGTTAGTCCGGCCGTGAACTGAAAAAAACCGGAGACGTCATCGCTGAGAAGCTGCCATTTTGAAATTAATCGCTTTAAAATATTATTGTAAACAATCACTGATATGTATGATAGAACTCCTTTTTTGTATTCACGATTTATTTTGCAATATTTCTTAAAAAAATTATCCCAAATCCTATTTTTATCGGACTTTAGAGTGGTCTAAGGCCTTAATAATATTTTTTTCTCTCCATCTAATAAGGAGTTTGCATATACATTGACTGAAAAAAAATCCCAACACCCAGAAAAAATTATTGTAGAATAATGAAATTTGGACATTGCAATTGTCTAGTTAACATGTTTAATTGATTAAATTTTCAAGATCATACTTAGCTTAAGCTCAAGAAAATGCATTTCGGATGTGAAATGCTGTTACATTAATAGGTGGTGTAACCTCCAGAATTTTGAATGCACGCCTGCAAGCGTGCATGCATTATGTCATACAGGTGCGGTATGTCACTTTGTGGTATGAAGTTCTACTCTTGTTGTACTTGTTACAGGACGGTCAGTGCTGGCTGTGGTTGGTGCTGGAGCAGTCGTCCAAAGATCCCATACGTGGTCGATTGAAGACTGATCTGGGGATTTTGCAGGCAAGTTATCCTGTCAACACCTTGTAGAACATGTTGCGTTGTCCTGAGGGAAAACTTCCTTTTGAATGCTGTTCATAAATGACCGTACTGTAGGTTGAATTAAAAGACAGATGTACACATTTACAGCCACTGTGTTTGGGATAGCCACGAGAGTGTTCCTGCTGCAATAGGAAATTGCTCCCCAGACCATAACTCCAGGTGTAGATCCAGTGTGTCTAGGCCGCAGGTTGCAGATGTTCTCCTGGTCTCCTTCTGGTCAACACATGGCCATCACTGGCACCAAGGCAGAACCTACTTTCATCAGAAAACACAACAGATCGTCTCTCAATGAGCTATGGCTTGACACCACTGGCGTTGCAAACGGCAAGGACTTGGAGTCAGTGGAATGCATGTTACAGTTCGTCTGGCTTGATGGTCTCCTTGAAGTAACTGATTTCTAATAGTTCATTGTGCCTTTGTGATACCAACTGCAGCTCAAATTTCTGTCACAGATGCCGTATACCGAATATGGTGGTCTTCCATTTCAGTAGTGTTTCGTAGCTACCCGGAACTCGGTCTTCTTGAGGCAGTACCATCACTTGATCATTGTTCCTAACAATCATGCACGGTGGATATTCCAGCCACGTTTTTCTGCAATATCGTGGGAAAAATTCACTTTCTAGTAGCCCAAGAACACAACCAACGTTCAAACTCAATGAGCTGTTCACAACAGCTTCTTCGTCTTTTTATATATATATATATATATATATATATAAAGGTATTCTTAGCAAACATTAACTCAATACGTAGGATTTCACAAATAAATAACGCTCATGAACTTTACAACAAGCCTTTAAAGCAACCCTAATTTGCAAGTGCTGAGTGGCGCCACTAGCGCCTCTTAAGTTCGAAGCGTGAAATTTGAATTAATGTCATCTTTCAGATGTATAAACACGCCAACCAAATTTCGTTTATCGAGCACAAGTCTTTCTTGGTGGTTTTTAGCACGTTTTTCTCGCAGTGGAAAAAAAGCGCTATTAGGACGCAAATTTCGTCTTCGTTCCATATTTTGTAGTACCTTTTTCTCAGCCAATAAGCAACCAATTAACCTCGAGTTTACGGCATTGGGTCGCATTTGTGCCCTAGATGAGCCGAATCATATTTAAATTTCCCATAGTTTTTCCGAATTTTCCTAAAAATTTTCCTGAATTTCGCTAGTTTGCTTTTTTATAGTGCTGATACAGATTTGTGTCATTATTTCTTTTCAGCAAAATAGTAGTACATTTAGAGGAGTCGTACAGTACACTACTCTCTGTTAGTAAAAAGTTCATTAGTTGCATTATTGTAAAATACAACATGTGAAAAACGCGCTAAAATTACTTGGCCATGCCAATGATTGATATCTTGTTTTTTTCGTCTTCATCAGGATATATTGCTTAGAAAAGGTTTGAATTATTAAAAAAAACTTAAATGTTTTTGCTTAAAATAGATTGTAAAACATTTACTATCTATTATTTTTTTGTTATGTTCTTCCTTAATTTTATGAAAGCTATTCTAAATATATATTTAATGAATGAATCGTCTTTCCTTTATGTTGGGCTTTATTTCAGGAAAAAAGGATTTTTTTTCTTTTTTGTTTAGTCTTCCATGAATGCTTGTAACTGTTTTGCTATGATCCTTCCATGGTTTTTTTCAAATAGAGTTTGCCATTTTTATATAATTACAAGTGAAAAATTCATTAATGTTAATGAAAATAAAAAAAAAATTAATTTCTTTTTTATCACTTTAATTACCATTTTCTTTTTCCTGATTTTCCATACTGACAATCCCATGTTTTCGTAATTTCTATGTTAATTCGCATGTATGTTTAAAATAATTCTTTTTATAAATTAAATATTTACATTTTAAATAAGGCTATTACATTAAATTTTCACTAAATTGTGTTCAGTTTTTTAAAAAATTCTCTTTTTTTAAAGCCAAAAAAGTATTAATTCATTAATAAGTTACGCATTTTTTAAAACTGAATGCCTGTTAAAACTAAGCTAATGATTATTTTCCAAATTTAGCAACTTGTTTCAGTTAATTGTTCTTAAATATCATAAGAAATACCGAATTTATAGCTTTTCTTGCTCATTAAAATTTTTTTCATGATAAACTTGCTCAAGAAAGTTTATTAAAAACATTAATTTAAGGAATGTCTTTTTTCTTAAAAACAGATTTTATTAAAAAATTGTTGCCAGTAGAAAAGAAAGATATATTTTATTGAGAATTAAAATGCTTTATACATTCTATATCGCCATTCATTTTTTTGATAAGATACAAAAAATGTTAACAGGAATTATTCAGCTTATCTTCGTTTGAAAAAAAGGTAAGAGGTAACACCAGTAGTAAAAAGGAAAAATATGAAATAGTCGACAAAAAAAAAAAAAAAAAAAAAAAAAAAGAGAAGCAACTAAAATTTTTTTAAATGAAAAAATAGAATCATTTTAAGTATTTTAATTAACTCGACATTGGTTTTCATATTTAATTATTCCAAATATATTTTTCCCGTAACACCAGATTATACAATAATTGTTGATTATTTCACGACTCATTATGTTAAGATTTACGGGAAAAAATTAGATTTTAGTTAAAATATTTATGTGGCCACATATTTCAAATTTAGCAAAGAAAACTTAAGAATTTTATATAATAGCTGTAAAAAAAAGAGTTTTAACTAATTTGAAATCTTAAGCAAGAATAAAAGAAACCATAGAGAATAATTTTTTTTATAAAATGTGAAGATTTATTCTACAATTTCCACAAAAATAAAGTGGCTTCATGCATTTGCGTTTCATAGCCGCCATGAAGACGTCTGTAGGTAATTGAGAACAATATCAGCATTTACCATTTATTATTAATTTTTAAACACACAACTCTATTTACAATTACACACATAATAGAATCTTAGGAAAAAGCTACAGACATCTTCTCCATCCTGCTTGCGTGACTTCGTTCCTCCCCATTCCAATAATTTCCCACGCTCAATGGAAAACCAGTTCTACCACACAGCAGCCAGCGTCCTCTTTTCTAATCTAAAGAGCTCTACAAGCCAAGCCTCTAGTCAAGATTTTACATCACCTATATGATTTTTTTCAAAATCAATCATGTAATCGGCTATTTGAATCAGAATTCTACTTCGTAAGCAACAGCAAATAGACAATTGTAATCTGGGTTTATAAAATGAGAAGAAAGTAATATTGCTGAGAGATAATTTGTAAGACGTACTCGAAAAACGTAGGACTATGTTTTTGTAAGTCTCACGACCAAAAGAATATAACCAACCAGACTTGGGTATTATGAGAAGTAAGAGTTATAATGTCAGATTTCCTTCGCCATTAGGATCTTTTTACAATTTGTTCTCTTACATTCAATCTCTCAATGATCACTATATTACAGCTATTTTTTAAGAGTATCCTCTAAGACCATTTCAAGTATTTCTGACGGAACGCGTGCTACAAGTCAAGAAACAGTACTTAAACTTTGACTTTTCCACCGAGAACTTGGATCGCGAAGCGATCTCCAATCTCGTACCCGATGAGTTGAAGTGTGAGCCTGATTTTGTTGGTCTATCCTGGTGGTTAGGTGAGTCCTTCTGATAGGCTACTTTAAAGGAAAAATTCTCAATTTAGAAATTTTGTGATAATATTTACAATGGTGGGCATATTAAATATTAAATTTAAGGTAAATCGAAAAAGACAAGCTACTTTTTATTTCTCAACTTTCTATGTACATCTAATCGAGTTATGACCTTTGTAGTTTATGATCAATATAACTTTTGACCATCTACATTATTATTATATCAATTATAATTATTATAATTAATGTAATAACTTTAAGTATGCATGTGGAATTTTATTTGTTACTTATTATCATTCCATCACACAATTTTAAATTGTAGCTTTGTTTACTTTAGAATGCATACAATCTTCAGAAGTGAACAAAACCACAAAGAAGAGCACAAATATAAATAAAATAAGTGCAATTACAGAATGGGTAGAAGTGAATGATTAAATTTGCGTTCACATCTAGTCATATGATAGTTTTGGGCTATAAATTGTACAATCAGCGTATAATACGGTATAAGTGACAGATTGCAACATTAGAATTAGTGAAGGGGTGTAAGATATGTTTCAAACATAACAGTGAGCTGCAGTGGTCATCACCTGGGGAGTCAGATTATATCCTGGAGTTGGATGACATTGGCTTGCTGAAGCACTCAATTGCAACTCGTGTTGAACAAGATGCGAGTACAATTCAACAATGTGTGAAAAGATAAAACTGGGATCATTTGAGAAGAAACAATGGATGGCCCAAAAGCATAACAAATCGCAGTGACAAAGAGGTTCACCGAATGGTGAGTCGTAATACGTTTGCCAAAACCCTTAATGCTAAAAGCAAACTTCCATCATCAGAAGGGGATTGGTCAGCAGCTAAACCATCCGCAACAGATTGCATAAGAGACAGATGAGCACCCAACAGCCAGCCATTGGAGTTTCTTTAAGCGTTCTACAGAGGGCTGCTTATCTGGCTTGATGTCAGCGTTGTCGCCTCTGAACCAAAGAATGACATCGATTTTTATTTTCAAATGAATCCAAATCTTCTTTGGAACTTTGACAGTCTTGGACAAATGTGGGAGCTTTCTGGGGAATATCACTTGCCAGCCCATACCATCGAGAGTAACATCATGCTACATTGTTTGGGATAGCCTCATGTTCGTATGGTGAACATTCTTTGGAAACAGTACCGTCTTTTTATAATCTGACCAGTATGCCACATAAGTTCTCTTGCCTGGAGTTTTGCCTTTTGTGCAGGTCACACTCCAAAACTTTATTCTACAAGTTCCTTGAGAAGTTGAGAAGTTCCTAGTATTATGTCACACGAAGAGCCCTCAATAACTTGAATGGAATTAGCATCCTTCTCTGAGAAAAAACTGGCAGCCCACCGGCTCTCTCTTTCATCCAACATGTGTGGAGCCTTTTCCGATGTGTAGTGTATCACGAACCAAAGATTTATACCGTTGCGGAATAGAGACTGAAAGTGGACTCTGCGTGGAGAGGAATATCTGAGGCATACCTTTAATGACCTCATCAACAATATGATTCGTTACATCGAAATTTGTACACTGCCTGTAGGATCCCACTAAATACTGAACAAAAAGTTATGAATTTTTTTATTTCCTTAATCACTGGTACATATGATTTTGCCCTCTACCATTTCAGTAATTTTCACATGAAATACGTGTATACTTTAATGTTGCCGCGAAGCTGGTTACTGCTTCGAGGGGGCTGTTAAGGTGTTGCACTGTTGAGATCGTTATTAAAGCAGGATCACTCCTAAGGAAGGCGGAGTTACGACGACGTTGTAATGCTCGTAGATGTGAACGTTGATAGGTCACAGTAAGTGTGAAAGTCAATCGGAGAGAGAGTCCATTGTAATGTGTGCTGGAAGTCGATCGGTGAGAGAGATCGTGGGAAGTATTGAAGCTTGCAGAGTCTCTCTAGTGTCCGTGATCATCTTTAGCGCATCGAGAGTTTCTTTAAAGGTGGAACATACTTTGAGCTCCCAAAAGTTACACATGATATAGAATGATTTCTGTTTGGAAGTAGTCGGGATAGCTATTTCACTATTGGTCCAAGTCCCCTTCCCGCGGTGAACTTTGAAGCCGGAGGTTGGCTTGGCTTGGGAACTGCACCAGCCACTTCTCTGTTGGCTGGGAGGTCAAAAAGGTTGATTTCTCTTAGAACATAAGCTTCGGGGTGTCCAGTCTGGAATACTTTCCCAAGCGAAGCTACTTGACCGCTGAGGCGTCACTAGTTCCCTAACAGGAAATGGGTCTTTTGGTGAAGACCGCCGCAATGTGTTGTATTTTCACTTTAAAGGGGCGTATTATCTTTTTCACTGTATACATAAAAAGTATACGGAATAATTATTTCTGTTTTGAATACAAATTTATATCCTATTCGAATGAAAATAATATTAAAAATATTACCTTTGTACCAGTTCCGTTTATAAACTGTTAGTCCTAATAACCTAATAAAACTCGATTGTAAGTTCAGAAGTCCCTATATTTTAATCTCAAATTTTTGCGGAATTAACATATTTCCCAAAAATTTCTGAATCCGATTCAAAACAAATCAAACTAATGAGCTATATTTTTAATATTAGGACACTGATTTTACTGGTTTAGTAAATGTACAATCATTATTTATATACTAATATCTCACACACCTTATATATAATAAGGTGATTTTTTTATGTATTATAATCTTATATATAATAACCGTATAGATCACACACACAATGATTGTAAGCATTCTTTTCTTGAGATATACTACAAAATCATTTAGAACATAGAAATCACTGCCCTTAGAAATCATTTCTTCAGCTGGCTACCGTGTTTATAAGCGAATTGAATACACCATCCATTCGTAGTATCTGTCAGAACGGGAAGCATCCAATATCTTGATTTATGTTGACTGAGCGGATGTTTAATGTTCGGACAAGATATATAGCTCAACTGATAGCAAGAAATGCTTGTTGATAGGGCCGATCAGAACTAGGATGGATTCAAGTATTTTCCGGACATTTGTGATTTCTATTCGAAGTTATCAAACTGCTCCTTAAGTGAGTATTTTAAAGTAAAATGAGATTAAGCTTTAGAAAGGATTGCTATATAGTTCGTCAAAATTGATAAAGTTACACACAGTGCTGGATATATAAGATATGCGAGTTTAAAATTTTCATACATTATACTGTATTTTGTATTTTATCCATTGGGGTCTCTGTTTCTTTTTTGAAATTTTTTTTTGAATTACACGTACAGATGCTTAAATTTTCTATCATTAAAAGTAATATTTTGTTCCAATAAGAGTTGTTTCGCTAAAATATACTAATGTTAAGATTTGCATGTGAAGTAGTACATTTTTTGGCTTACGCGTTATACAGAATTTAACTTATATATAATTATATTTCAGAGCTATCAATGTAATCAATTTTCTATGCCGTTATTAGATAATATAATATCTTCTAATTACTGAACCTTGGGAAAATTTCGTATATTTTAGAGCTTTTAATAGTTGTCCTGTATAATAACCTATTCGAACCACATAAATGCGTAGACTTTATATTTCCTAACTTAAAACTCCAATGAATATATATAAAAAAATTTAATTTAAAATTATCTTAAATCTAGATACATTTCATTCTTCTCTTCATAAATTAATTTTTTAGTAATTTCTAATGAGGTATGAAAAATGATAATATTTCTTTATATTTATGAAAAATAATCTTTAAAATAAGAATAAATTAACCTGCACTTTGAATTCAATTAAAGAAACTTTTTTAGTATTGTATTCATAATTTTTCTCTCATTCGTCAAGTATTGGATGTTACTAAGGCCGTGGTAACTCAGTGGTCAGAATCGCAAAGTATAATAGGAGCAGAATCAAGAGCGAATTACAGATAGAATCTTGATTTTGTTGAAGATCATTTAGTGGGGAGTAAGAATGAATTTGAACATTAAATTGAGCTTGTTTTTAAATTCTTCTCCAAAAAGAGAATGAAATACAAATGTAACCCCTTTTATTGGTAATCCCCCCCCCCC
>BMAO01011650.1:0-11698 GCA_019973975.1 Trichonephila clavata | reverse complement strand
TTAACATTAAATAAATATAGATGTAATTAACTGATATGGAATTGTTGGCCAGGTTTGAGGAAAGGTTGGATTTAAATACGACCCCAAATATTACAATTTTCTTAAAATCGGAAAATAATTTCAGAGTGGTAATCCACTTAAATTAAAGAATTAATAATGAAAATTTCACAATTAAGAAAAGTATTCAGAGTATTAGCAAAACAAGAAATTCAGAAATCATAATCAAAACAAATAGCTGCGTGACCGCCAAAGAAGCTTTAAAAATTAAAGAAATTAATGGATTAAAATAATTTCTAGATTATCCTTTATTGGCCTAAGTACAAGTTACATTTTGCAGGGAATAGACACGGAATACACAATAGATGACATAAAATCGAACTTGAAAATAACAATCACGCAATTTTGGACATCAACATTTCACTAAAAAAAACAGAATCTGGATACAAACCTATCAAAACAGTTAAAGTAACCCAAATAGGATGCATGATCCCCGAAAGAATATCAATAGGATTTGAAATTATTATAACTAGCCTTTTTTTTTTCTTTCGAAAAACCTAAATAATGCACTAAATGTTGGAAATTTGGTCACATAAATAAATATTGTAGAAGCTCAATTAAATGCCGTGTATGCTCACTAAACCACTCTGAAAACGAGTGTAAAGAAATAAATACAAAAAATGTAGCTGTTGTGGAGAAAATCATGAAGCTAACGATAAAAGTTGTAAAAAATATCAACAGGAAGTCGAAATCTTAAAAATTAAAAATAAGCAACAAATCTCGAGAAACGAAGCAATAAAGAAAAACAACCTCATTCTTGACCATAACTTATAATAAGCAAACTGAGTAAATAGAAACTCTAGAAAAAAAGTTTCAAGAATTAAAATTAAAATTGGAAGAAAATAACAATATTTGAAAAGAATTAGAACAAATTGTACAACGTTTTACGGCAGAACTAAACGCGATGGTAATCAAATAAATTTAAAATTTTCATCCTTGATGAACACAATGGAATCTTCGTTAAAAAAAATTGCATCCAATATAACAGTTTCACAAAATGACGACTTTCGAATTAATAGAAAAATTAATGAAAAATCAAAAAGACTAAAGAACTTATCAGAAAAGAGAGAAAATACTTTAGAAAGTATAGAAGGACAAAATAAAATTTAGATAAATTTACAAAATTTCTTATATTCTCAAAAAAAAAAATCAATATTAATCGGCTTTCTTTTTGATCATTTAAACTAATTCGTAGTATTGCACATTTCCCCTTTAAATCATGAATATAATCCAATGGAACGCACGTGGAATCAAAAACAAAAGATCAGATATTCTATTCACGCCAATTTTTCAAAAAGCAAGCATTTTAATAATCCAAGAAACTTGGCTACATCCTAATGATAATTTCACAATTCCCAATAAGAATATATTCCGAATCGATAGAGAAATCAGAAGAGAGGAGGATTAATGATAGTTTTAAACAAAGATATTAGCGCAATAAAAATATTCTCAGAAATTAGCGAAGACTTAGAAATTTTAATAGTCAAAGTTCAGATAGATACAGTTCCTATCACAATTTTTAATATTTACATCCCACCGGGTAACTTTAAAGACGACAGTTTATCAAAAATAGCATCATATATAGATAATCATAGCTTAATATTGGGAGATTTCAACGCATCTCATGAAATATGGGGTTCAAAAAATTCAAATACGTCTGGGAAAAAATTTTGATTGGATTATCGAAAAATGACTTAATTTTATTAAACGATAAAAGCCCAACTTATCTCCATTCATCGGGAATTTTTACATCTATAGATCTTTCATTATCATCTATAAATTTAAATTATGATATGTCGTGGTCCACAAGTACCGATAATTTTGGAAGTGACCATTTCCCTATTAATATTAATTACAAAAAAAAAAAACAGCTGAACAACAAATAATTTTAGACAAAAAAAAATTGGAACAAATTTATTAATCTTATTCAACAAAAGCTAAATTTAAATGAAAATATAAATATAGATATTATAGAAGAAATTAGAAAAGCCCAAATCTTATCTCAGGAATCAGAAATAAAACAGATCCATTCAAGAGCTCCATGGTGGACAGCAGCATGCGGGTATTTAAGAGCAAAAAAAAGAAAACTCCTAAAAAAGCAAGAAAATACTTTAAAGAAGAAGACTGGATAAAATATAAAGAAATAACTGCAAAACTTAAGCGAACTATAACAACCTGTAAAGAAAACTTTTGGCACAAGACATGTGAAAAAATCTCTTCTCCTAAAATTCTTTTTAAAATAATCCGGATAATCAAAAATAGAACAATTTCGAACTATTCTTCATTTAACATCATTGAGAATAATGGAATCATACTAACAAACGAACAATCCCAAGCAAATTGTTTTTTAAAATATTACGCAAAACAAAACAATAATAGTATCCAAAATATTTTTATTCCGGACAATAGCCAAGATATTAATAAACCGTTCTCTTTAAAAGAATTAAAAATAGCAATATCTCATAAAAAAACAGCAGTCCAGGGCATGATAAAATTTCTCTCCAAACAATCAACCACCTCCCCATCAAAGCAATAAATCTTCTCCTGAAATCCTTTAATGACAGTTGGTCTTCTAGTCAAATTCCAAAAGATTGGACTCACGCAATTATTTTACCCATTCATAAAACCTCACAAAAATCCCAAGGAAATAGCGTCATATCGCCCAATTTCACTTACCTCAATAGTTGCCAAATTAATAGAAAGAATGATCCTACACAGAATGTTAGATTTCAGCTTTCAAAATAAAATTTTTCACGTAAATCATCATGGCTTTTACCCCCACAGAAGCAGTATTAATACGATTCTTCAACTACAACATGATATACTGGCTAGAGAACGTAAGGAATACTTTATTCTAGTAGCATTAGATATTAAATCAGCATATGACTCAGTGTGGCCAAGTGGTCTAATTTCTAAATTAAAAAAAGTTGGATATTCAGGTAAATTGCTACGATGGGTTCAAAATTTCTTACATCAAAGAACAATTCAAATTAAATGGCGGAACAATTTTTCGAAAATCAGCAAAAACAATTATGGTGTACCTCAGGGTTGCATCTTGAGCCCTTTCCTATTTATGATTTATATGGCAGACATTTTTGAAATCCAACATGACAGCCATCTTCTAGTCTATGCAGACGACATATTCTTATATAATAGCGGCACAAATTGGAACAAAACAATAGACGAATTACAAGTATCTTTAAACAATATTTCAGCCTGGTGTAAAAAATGGAATTTGTCCACCTCTCTAGAAAAAAGCAGTTTAATCAACTTTTCCAGAAAAAGAAGTACAATATCTCCTATACTTAAAATTTGTGATAAACCTATTCCCGAAGTAAAGTGTCTTAAAATCCTAGGTATAATCTTCGACCCCAATATCACTTGGAAAAATCATATTATTTACCTCCGACAGAAAGGTTTTAAATATTTAAATGCAATCAAAGCATTATCGTCCCCTAAAATAGGAACAAGAACTGATACTCTTTTAAATATTATTAATGCCCCAATCCGATCTATTTTTGACCATGGAAGTCAACTTTTTTCCTTTTCAAGCAAAAGAAATAGACAGAAACTAGAACCAATTTACAATGCTGAATTACGTTTAGCCCTAGGTCTCCCAAGAAACACTCCGATAGACGTACTAAGAGCGGAATCTATGAATGGCAGTATCAATAATCGACATAATTTCCTTTGTCAAAAATTTATTATTAAACAAATAGCATTAAAAGACTGGTCACCAAATGCAAGATTATTTTGGGATATAAATCATAATTTTTATAGATATAGAGAAAAAGAAATCAGTATTTTTCAAAAGTCAATCAACCTGCTCCAAGAACTATGTATTTCTAAAGTAGATATTCTTCAGTGGACCCCTCCTCCTCCAATCTATGAAAATCACAAAATAAACATCTATACTCATGAACTGCCTTTTCAAAACAGAAATCTTCCAGATATCATTGTGCAAAATATGTTTAATGATTATATCCAGTCAAACTTTAATAACAGTATTATAATTGCAACAGATGGTTCTAAAAATACTAATCAAACATCAATAGGAATTTTAATCCCCAAGAAAAAAGTTAGACAAAATTACATACTGAAAGAAATTATTTCCATTTTTACAGCGGAAGCTATCGCCATATGGACTGCGTTAAAAAATTGGGTTTCGGAAACAGAAAACTATGTCATCCTGACGGACAGCTTATCAGTTCTAAAAAGTATCCTTAATATTAATAGAAAATCCAGTACGATAATATTAAATTTAAATTCAACATTACACGAGTGTCTCCAAATAGCTCAATCAATTACATTCATTTGGGTACCAGCTCACAAGGGAATAGAAATTAATGAAGAAGTAGATAAATTAGCTAAAGCCTCTCCAGATCCTTGGAATATTATTCCTTGGATTACTTGGGAAGATCTACATACTTTTTTCAAAAATCAACACAAAAGCGACAACGAAGAAATATGGAAAAAGAGCAAGAGACATAAAAATTATAGTTATATTTCTCATCTTAAAAAATGGAAAAGACAGGCAGCAAAAAATAGAAATACAGAAGTTTTAATTAATAAGCTTACGGGCAAAGAAATTACCATTAAATGATATTTATTTTCTTTTTAAACAAACAGATTCTCCATTGTGTTCAGATTGCCATGTACCAGAAACTAGTGAACATTTTATTTTAACCTGCAACAAATATCAATCGCAACGTAAAATATTGAAAATTTTATCTCTAATCATAGTGAATGGTCTTATTCATCAATAGCGAATTGTGATACAATAGAGCATATTCAAAAAGTGGAAGAATTTTTAAAAACAACCAATAGATTCTAAAATACCAAGTAATAGATTCAAAATACTCTAGTTTCACCAACCACAGTTGAAGCATAAATTAACAAAGCTTACAGTTGTACAAAATAATCAAGACCTATCCCTGCATCCTATTTGAAGAAAATAATGCAAATAACATCTCGGAGCATAAGGTGCTAGCCAGGGCTCCAGATGTACAGTGGTATCACTGTACTGAACTGAACTAAATAACGCAGAACAATTTTAAAATTAAAAAATAAAATTTTAAATGAATTAATAATTGAATAAACTGTATTAACATCAAGTAGCATCCACTACAAGTTTAAGCCGGAGTTGCCGGAGCCTGAGATAGGTTAGACTTCTACACGGATAGATGACGTCACCACCTATCTCCACCTCTACAATTTAGACATAGAACTGCGGAGGAAGGAAATATTGTTTTCCATAAATGTAGCATATATGTTTTGGGATAATTTTTTCGAAGTGAATTTACAGAGGTTTCTCACGTTCTTAAGCCACGTTCTATCCTGTAAGGATGCTCTACTATCAGCATACCAGAAAGATCCTTTTCCTCCTATTGAATTCGTGATTCTCTAGGCAGAAGATATTTTTATGCGATTACTGGAGGAAGAGTCCTTACAAAAAGGGGCTTGGTTTGAGTGTATGAACCCTGGATTCTTGAAATTAATTTGGTACTGATTTAAGGAGGGAAGTAGATAATTCTTAGTAAGAGTGAATGTTGGGAAGCGATAATATATATCACCCTGAAATCTCTGAAAAATGTTTACAAAAATCACAAATTTATAAATATGAATAATCTTGCATAGGTATTAAAATGTAGCACCTAATTTGAATCAGAAGGAATACAGTAAAATTTGTTGTGTGGTAAGTAGGGAATGCATAAAAAAACACAAAAAATATTCGAACATTTCATAAATATTTGCTATTTATGCCACATGATCGACAGAAACATCAGAGCAAGGAACATGAAATTCATCGTGGCGTGAAGGGCTAGATTTTTACGCATGTCTTTAGTCTTAGCTTTGGGCACCATGCAGGTGACAGTACTATTTTGCTCGGTTCCACCCCAATTTTGGTGGCCGTGGAAGCCAAGTAGTCTAGGCATCGGATCATGGCTAGCATGTCATGAGTTCGGTCCCAGTACCACTGAAGACCCGCCGTGTAGGGGAGAGATCATACGTCCTCCCGTTGGTGTGGTGTGGTAGTTAGGAGAGGGAGGTGCGAGCTCAGGTGTCGTCCGCGTCACTTGACCATGGTTCAAAATTACGCGGACCGTCGCCAAACGCTCTCGTGTAGCTGAACAGTGCGACGTTAGTATTCACTCACTCACTCACCCACCCCAATTTTGAGGAGTGTCAGGGCCTTCCTACCTCTCTTCCCCTTCCACCAATCTTACGAGAAGACTTGGGGCTTGACCACTATTTTGAGTACCCTCATGCCGCGAAGGCCCTATACATTTATAAACATCCATGGGTTCTCCAGGATTCAAACCCAGGCCCTACGGCACGGCAATTAGCTTCACTAACTATGTACCGGATGGGCGGCACTCAAATACTTAGATAAAACAAACAATTTTGTCAATATATTGAAGAATTTTTTTTTATGCAGTGGAAAGGGGCTGCATAAAGAAAGTTGCACAGGAAATAAACCTATTATTTACGAAATACATGAGAAAGGGCTTCCAAACAAAATAAAAAAATTAAATTACACCTCGGAAACATTTTTAAAATATTTTAATTTCTCATTGTATACATGGAGAAGTTTTCATAATGCACGTACATAATTCACTGCTACTGGTCGTAATTCCAAACGCGCATCTTCCTGTGGTGAATTGGTTCAAAATCGCTTTCGTCCCTTGAAGAAAAAACTTAAATTGATTTATTTTTTGGCGCCATAAACTCAGTGATAAGTTTTTGCGAGGACGGTTGGTTGATCAGCTGCTTGTAAGCGTTATGATAACCAGATTTGCATGGTCAAAGCTCATTTCTATCTCAGAATTTTAAACCCCGTTGGAATCGATATTTATTTTAAGAAAAAAACTTTCCGAGAGATTTGCTGGAAATCTAGATCTCTACATATATTTTAACCACCGTCAAAAAATCCGGTTCTTGTCTATTTTTATAATCTATCAAATTATTGATAATGTGACGGTCATTATCAGTTTCGTCCTCAGTCAAGCACGAGCTGCTAGAGTGTCGAGAGAAAACAATCGAAAGTGAATTGTCGGGAGACTGTTTACAGAAAATGAACAGATCGTCTTGAAGTGTATATATGTACATGGATAGAAAACATTACAGTGGTGCCAACGCCATTAAAATTCGTATACCGCAGAAAAAAGATCGCACAAAAACTGGTTTTACTTTATATATTGAGACACTGGTGTAGCTAAATCTGATGGGCTCCGTATCAGATCTCCTTCGGGGCCCTTTTTTAGAAATGAAAACCTTGTTAGTGGTACTTTAATTACACATGTTGGGGTCCCTGTAACTTGGGGGCCCGTATCATTGATACGACGGTATATACGCCCCTACATTGAGATAAATTGGTATTGCACTCTAGTATCTAAATTTTCTTCATGCAGTTATCAAAATCTGAACTTAACAATATAGGTCTTGTGATTGAATTTATCCTAAGAAATATGTGATGCCCTATTTGTCTTGAGAATGAATTTATCATAACAAATGTGGGATGCGTTATTTCTCAATAAATTTGACAAAAAAATATCCATAAATACACATTTTTAAATTCCATTCAGATGTACCGTAAAATCCGGCGTATATCGCGCATTTTTAACACAAAAAATGAGATTGAAATTTACGGGTGCGCTTTATATATACACACGCCGGGTATACAAATGGCATCAAAAATAATTTAAAAAAGAGATGAGCATAAGCAAAATTAAACTTCTACATAGATCGGAATACTATATACTTGAAAGTAATTATTTTCCTTATGAAGTTAAAGTTCTAATTCTAACACAGTGTACTATTTTTTCCTCTCAAAATTCTGGGAAAATAACTCGAATAAATGACTTAAAAACATACGAACATTGTACACGCATACTTCTGGTTGCTTTGTAAAGAAGGGAATGCGCTTTATATGGCGAATATACCTAAAATGTCTTTTTAAAAATATATAGCTTAAAAGTACGAGTGAGCGTTATACTGTGATGCGCGCTGTACGCCGGATTTTACGGTTGCTGTTAAAGCAATTCATTTCGCGAAATGCTTCCAAGAAACATGAAAATCCTATGAATTTGTTATCCATATAAGATTAACTTTTCCACTGCATAAAGCACAACTTGGTCTAAAATTTGCCAACCATATTTTCAACAAGTATCGGTTGCGTTTATCATAAATAATTCAAACCAAAACTTCATCACAATATATTCTCCTCATAAACATTAAATGAGCAATTACATCCTTCGCCAAACATTTAGAGTTCGGAATTCGTTCCTACTAAATATGAATCGAGGATTACTGAGACATGCATCCAGATATAGTTTAATAGTTAATTGCTCGCATCGAACAATGCTTCGGCAACAATTACATGCCACCGCTAGTGGATTTTCTCCGTTTAGCCACGCAGTTCGTTATAAATTCACATCTGTTCAAAATGTTTTCAGTCGTATGTGTGAATTACTGGAACCAAGCACGCAGCAAAAGTTCACTTTCGTATTGTACTGTGTTCGAGATTACAATCGAAATCGAGATCTGTTTTAGAATAGTTTCTCGAATAGTCGTTATTTTAGAGAGCCATAGATTTTAATGACTAACTGTCCCGACTCTTGAATAAGTACATTTATAGCGAGCGATATATAAATACTTTGTCCTCGAAATAAAGTGTTCCAAACCAACCGCAAAGAATACTGGCAGGAACTTCTGGGAACAGTTCTTTTTTGATGTTAACTGTTACCCTTTTAAGGAAAGCCTTTTGTTTCGGCGGGGAAACTTCCAAGAATGAAAAGCGCGCGAAAAATGGAGATCAAAAGGACGTCAATAATTAAGGCGGGGTGGAAGTTTCCGATTCGTAATGACTCAATTAGACGAGATGCAAAATGAGCGCCGACTTAATTAATGTTTAGCAATAAATATTATACGAAGAATAAATTGGATAGAATGGCAACAGTTTTAAAGAAGTTTAAATTACATTAATGAAAAGGAATTTTTTTAGTAGTAACTTTGTGTTGATAGATAATGAAGTTTTGGATTACAATAACAATTTTGTATTATTTTAAATATTTTAAATTGCAGGAAAGATGTTATTAAATAGAAACAATGTTTTTTAAAAGTCTGCAATAGAGGATTCCAATTATAATAGAAAATACTGCACAGGCAACAATGCTTAAAATTAAATGTTCTTTTGAAGATGAATTTTGGCATATAAATGAAAGTATCGAATGAAAATATGTGTTCTGAAACATTTATTTTTTAATTATAAAGGGAAATATTGATGCTGGTAAAATTGAAATAAATATTGGACTTGTTCTGAGTTTCTATTTAATTTAATTTCATTGGTATAATACTCTTTAGCTTTTGAAACTGAGTATTCGCAAAGTAATTTGAAGTGAAATGAAAAATTTAATTAGATTCTAACTTTATTTCTGGAATTTGTAAACATATACGGTAAATGTTTTTGTTGTGATTATTTTATATTAATTTTACTACCTTAGCATTTCGATTTTACGTCTTTCATCGGACAAATGAGAAATAAAGAAGCGTTTAAAACACATAAAATTGAAGTCCTCTATCATTATTGTTGTCACTGCATTATTCCGACTGAAGTACGCTTTAAGTGGCCGTGGTAGTCAAGTGATTATGGTCGCAAACTCGTGGCCGGCGTGTTGCCGGTTCGAATCCTGATGCTATTGAAGACCCACCGAGCGGAGGGAGCTGATGCACGTTAAATCTGTCGAGACTCAATGTCTTCCCGTTGGTGTAGTGTGAAAGTTCGGGAATGGATGCTGCATCGGGTGTCGTCTTCGTCACATTACCGAGGTTGAAAACTGCCAGTTCCGTTGCCTGTGTAGAGTGCGACTTATAACAGACTCTCGCTCACTAAAAGTTCGGTTCCTTGTGGAATAATAAATAATCGTAAAATCGAACATATTAAAACGAGGATTTTTGAGGCCAAAAAGAATAGGCAGAAGGAGAAATGTATGAAAAACATACACACAACTTTAAGCCAATAATTCCATTTTGACTTTTAATTTTCATGTAATTAGATGAATTTTCCCCTCCGATTTTTATCATACATTAGTTAAGTAGTGAGAATGATTGAGCATTAGAACGTTCACCTTCCGAAAATTTCTGCTAATTCGAAGTAAATTAAACTCTGCTTGAAAAAATACTTATAAGAACGTATGTATGCACGTTTAATATTTTAATTAGAGAAGAAAATTATGGACTAATTTATTTCCTAATCTGCTTATTTTTGTTCGAGAAAAGTCTCCCATAAAAGTTTGTTAAATTAAATTTCAAAAAACAGCATTTGCCTATGGTCTAAATCCATTTTGTAAATGAATAAACTTAATTTCTGTAACTCGCTTTCTTCCAGACCTCTTCAAGCCGACACATTTTAATCATCTCCGGGCATAATGAAACCTCCCTTAACGCAAATTGAATTGTATCAACTCGAATTGAGTGGAAAATTACTACTCAATTCCGGAGAAATGGGTCGTAATAATACTCGTTGCTGTTAGACAGAAATGATTAAAGACAGTTTGCCCAAACACCCCCGTGTACAATGCAGAACAAACCCCCTTTGGCCATTTGAGTCCAGCGTTGCAATTCCTCTAATATATTAAATCCAATTGATCAAAACATATTGTGCCAAAACCTTAATTGGTCTTTGTTGTCTTTCACATTGCAGGAGTTTAAATGTTTGGACGGAAAACTACAATATCCTTTGCGGAATTAAATGGCTCGTAAATGTTGTTCTATTATTGTTTTTTAGGAAACTTTTTGGCAATAGAGTAAAAGAGTTTTACCTTAAATAGGATTCCAATAAGAATAGTTTATAAACTGGTTATTATTAACTATGGGATGGTTAAATAATTCTCAGAAAATTAATATATGAGGAAATCTTGAAACAAGAATTAGTGACGACTGATCTTCTCGTTGCTTTTAATGCTCGATTCACGTGTATTTACTTAAAGTCAAACTTTTCCTGCGACAAAATAGTAAGTTATTTCCGAAAACTCAACCAGCCAAAACTTCAAAATTAATTTGAAAAAAAACACTTCTTTTGCATGTCGAATGAACAATGTTTGAGTTTGCACTATATGTTACCACCATTAATGTAAACTTTTTTTATTTCTCCTCAAAAACGCGAAAGTTTATTTTTCTTTAAAAAAAAAATTAAAACTAGAAAAATTCACCACTGTTCTCATCTTGTGTTGTGCATGTACCCGAACTATATTTAAATATTATTATTACTAGTATATTGTATTCGTATACTGGTAAAGACTGAGATTAAATTTTATTTATATGATGAACAAAAACAAAAAAATTCCAATTAGTTTTCCAAATTTAATCTAGGAAGGAGAGAAGAGAATACAAAGATTCAATATTCATCTAATTTAATGCCGCTTTCATTGTTTGATATGTTTATTTTATAACGCACAGATTTTGAAATTTTAAAATAATCAATCAAATTATATAATGAAAGAAATTAAAAAAAATTGTAATATATTTGCTCTTGGTAATGCAAAATTTGTTTTAATGTTTTTTTTATTCGCAGTATTCATCTGTTGCATGTAAAATATTGTCCTTTTTGAAGTTTGTGTGATTTATATTTCATTCGAATTTG
>BMAO01011649.1:53347-95514 GCA_019973975.1 Trichonephila clavata | reverse complement strand
AAAACAAAAACAAAGATCCCACTGCGTAGACCGCAGGGAGTGGGGGATGGGGGCGGAGTCCCTCCCGAATGAAGGCGAAAAAACAGAACTTCACTGAATAGCGCGCGCTTCCCCAACTTCCTGTTACGCAGTTCCGTCCCTTTTCACGAAATCACTCCACAAATCTCCAACAATCGAGAGGAAAGATGTTACACATCAGAAACTAATGTGTGTGGTACCATTAGCCTGTGCATTAAACATTATATTTAAAGCACAGTTTCCAGAGTGAGAGGCAAGGACCCTGTTCCACGTGTCACTCCACAGTATGAAAAATAAGTGTTTACATAAAAAACTGTGTTAATATTTGATTATGTATACACTTATCTTGCATTATTATTGCCTACATTTTTTAATTTTTAAGGGTATTAGCACATCAGACACTTTAAAAAAGAAATTGACTTTTTGACTGCAGTTTTAAGAAAATAGAGTGAGAGGCAAGGGCCCTGTTTTACGTGTCACTCCACAGTATGTAAAATAAGTGTTTACATAAAAACTGTTTTAATAGTTGATTATGTGTACACTTATCTTACATTATTAATGCCTACATGTTTAAATTTTCAAGTGAACCAATATTTTGAAATTAAAATAATTTTCATAATGTATTACACCGTCAACGATACACGGAAAATTGGGGTTCAAGAAACCACAAAATTTCATGCAACTATTAATGATTTATAATTTCGGAAATTAAAAGAATTTGATAAAGAAAAAGTGACATGAGTTATACAAAAAAGCAAAAAAGTAAGTACCATCCATCAACAATACACAGAAACTTAGGGTAAAACACATCAAAAGGTCCATGAACTGTTAAAGATTTGACAATTTTTATAAATATGGTATGTGTGTTATCAAAGAAGCAAAAAAGTAAGTACCATCCATCAACAATACACAGAATCTTGGGGTAAAACACACCACAAGGTCCATGAACTGTTGTAGATTTGACAAATTTTATAAATATGGTATGTGTATTAGATAAAAAAGCAAAAAAGTAAGTACCATCAATCAACAATACACATAAACTTGGGGTAAAACACAACCCGAAGTCCATGAACTGTTGTAGAATTGACAATTTTTATAAATATGATTTAAATGTGTGTTATAATAAAAATGCAAAAATGTAAGTACCATCAATCCAACTGAAGAATACTCTCATGATATCCAAACTGCTATTAAATGAACACCAAAAATCTATTTTATGCACCACGTCATCCGTCAACAATACACAGAAACTTGGGGTAAAATACACCCCAAGGTCCATGAACTGATGTAGAATTGACAATTTTTATAAATATGATATAAATGTGTGTTATAATAAAAATGCAAAAATGTAAGTACCATCAATCCAACTGAAGAATACTCTCATCATATCCAAAATGCTGTTCAACGAACACCAAAAATCTATTTTATGCACCACGTCATCCGTCAACAATACACAGAAACTTAGGGTAAAACACATCAAAAGGTCCATGAACTGTTAAAGATTTGACAATTTTTATAAATATGGTATGTGTGTTATCAAAGAAGCAAAAAAGTAAGTACCATCCATCAACAATACACAGAATCTTGGGGTAAAACACACCACAAGGTCCATGAACTGTTGTAGATTTGACAAATTTTATAAATATGGTATGTGTATTAGATAAAAAAGCAAAAAAGTAAGTACCATCAATCAACAATACACATAAACTTGGGGTAAAACACAACCCGAAGTCCATGAACTGTTGTAGAATTGACAATTTTTATAAATATGATATAAATGTGTGTTATAATAAAAATGCAAAAATGGAAGTACCATCAATCCAACTGAAGAATACTCTCATCATATCAAAATGCTATTCAATGAACATCAAAACTCTATTTTATGCACCACGTCATCCGTCAACAATACACAGAAACTTGGGGTAAAACACACCACAAGGTCCATGAACTGTTGTAGAATTGACAATTTTTATAAATATGATATAAATGTGTGTTATAATAAAAATGCAAAAATGTAAGTACCATCAATCCAACTGAAGAATACTCTCATCATATCCAAAATGCTGTTCAACGAACACCAAAAATCTATTTTATGCACCACGTCATCCGTCAACAATACACAGAAACTTGGGGTAAAACACACCACAAGGTCCATGAACCGTTGTAGATTTGACAATTTAATGAAATCAAGAATCCAGGATGTCTTACACTCTAACCTATCACTAAAGCTTAAAGTAAAACTTCACGGAAAACAACATTTTTTTGTAAAAACTCTATTTGAACCATTTAATTTCCCTTGTTTCTTCGTGTCGTTTACCAAAACGTGAACGTACTGCATAGATGTTGCTCTTGAGAAGGCAACATACAACATGACATGAGAAAATAACGGCTGGGGCAAATATATTCCTACTTTTTGCAGACTTTGTCCCTGAGATTTATTAATGGTCGTAGCAAAACCAAGCCGAACTGGAAACTTTCGCCTTTGAAGTTGGAAAGGTAGATTGCTGTCAGAAGGACGAAGCATTACTCTCGGAATAAGGGCAAGTAGACTAGCTTTCATGGCCCGGCGTTAAAAGGCTTTTACCGCGAGTATAACTTAATCCCTATTTTAATTTCCTCCTTTTATTCTAACGCCAACACTTTAGTGTGGGTTTGACACATACGATGTGACTGCATGACCCGTGAGTGCGTGTCATGGCTTTGTTGCTTAAAATTTTCCCTTCTCTTCACAAATTATCGATCCTAGTACGACTGAAGACCCAAGGTGTAGGGGAAAGATGCACGTAAAATATGTCGAGAGCTCAAACGTCCTCCCGTTGGTGTGGTGTGGTAGTTAGGAGAGGGGGTGCCAGCTCAGGTGTCGTCCGCGTCACTTGACAATGGTTCAAAATTACGCGGTCCGTCCCCAAAATACCTCGTGTAGCTGAATAGTGGGACGTTAATATTCACTCAATCTTCACAAATTCAGCACTTCCAATATTATTTTTCGAAATTACTTTGATATCTTTGTTTTTTTCCTCTCCGCTTAGCCCGGCGTTGCACGGGCTTTTACCGAGTGAATAACTTCATCCCCATGGAAATTTTGTGTTTCCCTCAGGCGGATAGCACTTCTGTGTATGTGTGTGAGTGTGTGTGTATGCGCGCGATGTGAGTGATTTCTTTAACTATGTTATAAAAACTCCCTTTTTCGAAATTTGTTCTTGCGTTGGTGTGGTGTGGTAATTATTAAAGATGGGTGAAAGCTCAGGTGTCGTCCTCGTCACTTGAGCATGGTTGAAAATTTCGAGATCCGTCACCAAAAACCCTCGAATAAGAAAACAATGCGAATTTAAAAATCACCCACTCACTTTCCAATTCTTTCGTTGTAATTTTTTATTCCCAGGAAGCGAAAATGTAGCCTTTTTAAAAATAGTTGTATGCTGAAAAAAAGACAGAAAAGTATAAATTTTTCAAATTACAAAATTTCACTACTATTTTAATTCTTGTAGTAAAATTGTGCGGATTTTTTAAAATATTCGACACTGGTGAAAAAAGTTCATACAATTACCTTTATAAAAGAAGTAATTATTAAATGATTAATTTAAGTATTTTGAGTGTTTTTTTAAAATTTGTTCAAAAAAGTTTTTGTGTCTTTTTTTTTAAAATCACTGATTCTAAAAGTCTTAAAAATCATTTTTATTTAAAAGTAACGATGTTGATTAATTTTAGAAAAAATCATGAAATATGCAAAATATCTTTGTTTTCTAAAAAAAAAGTTTTTTTAAAAAAAATTCTTAAAAAAAAAGATAGTTTTTCGGCATTTTATTTTTTTAATCATTGATTCTAAATGATCAATGAGCTTTTTAAAAATCATTTTCTTTTAAATTCATCGATATTTTTAAAATATAAAACTATAACTTATTAATTATTTTACATTAAAATTGATTAAAAATGTTCATTTAGCAATTAATTGTGACATTCCGTTTGCTTTAAAAATGGCAGCACTGAAAACTTACGTTGGAAAAATAAACAGAAATGAAAGCTTCTTGTTAGGAATTGTTGAAAAAGTTAGAAATTACTTTAAATGATTAAAAATCAGAAAAAATCCTTTTTGAAAGAAAATATATATATATGTGAAAACTGCATTAAAATAACAGAGGATCATGTAAAATAAGTATTTATCAGTAAAATTATTTTACGTGTGCGATAAGCAGAAATGAAAAAATCGAGTTCCCTGGATTCGAACCCAGAGCTACATGATATCACTCCATCATGCTGTGATCCGGTCATCTACCGACTACACCTCGCAGACCCATAGCAGAAAGTGAAAATAGACCTTAATGATGAATGGAAGGTAAAAATTGAAAGTAATTTTTAATTGAAGAGGGAATATTCACATAATGATTGAAAAATTTCGATTGATGATTACATTTAAAAGTATTGCAAAAAATTTATTGATTTTTGACATATTAAGAATTCGCAATTAATAATAAGGAATATATAATGAGAACATAAACTGTTATTTTTTTTCTAAGGAAATTATGCTTATATAACTGAATAATTCAAAAAAAAATTCAAAATGGGAAAATATTGCGTTTTTATTATAAAACTATTCGTCAAAAAACACTATATGCATCAGGCCTTATTCTAAAGTAAACTATAAGTTTTATGAAAGAAAACAAAAATTTTGAAACTGAAAAATATTTTAAATGAATCTCAGAAATGCATTGTGAATGCATTTTTTCATCTTAATCTGACATATATAATTATTTAGTTTTGAAAATTATATAAAGAAAAATTGACGAAAATTGAAGGAAAAATAACTTTTTCACTCGCAATTTTTTTACACGGCAAATTTACTGATTTCCCCCTGTTTAAGGCAGAATTTTTTAGTGTAACCCTTGAGTTAGATGCGTTCGACGGTTAAACAGTTCAAAGGTCATTTTGCGCAAAACTATTTTTCTACTCCAACGTTTGGCTAACTGTAAAATCGCGTATTTTTTATTAATAATTTTTTATTTTTAAGGCATAATTTTTAAGTTAATGCTTTCAAACTTCACGAATTAATTTCAAAAATAAAGTACTTTTAAATAAAAAAATGTTCAAAAAATACTGTTTAAATTATTTCTCGTTTTAAAAAATTTAAAATCCGTAATTTTTAAGCAATTTTTTCAATCTTCGTACAGGTTACGGATAAGATTACTTTACTCAAAAAATAAAGGTTTTGTACAATTAACTTCGTAAATGACGAAGTTATTTAATTTTAGTATTCTTCAGAATATTTTCTTAATTAATTTTCGGAACCATGCTCGTCTGTGCACTTGTTGATACTTTATTATCGTCGGATGTTCGCTCACGACTTAAAAGTGTATTTATGATTTTGCTTTAATCTGCTGACGTAAATATTTATTACTGTAAATTACAACTAACGCACGCATGCAAATTATAAAATGCACATTCAAGATAGATTCGGTAGCTATAGAATTATTGACTCGACCCAAACTGATTTGAATTGTACAAGGCACAGCATTTTTACATGTTTTCCGCAGACGTCCGATAGGCTGCCCAGACTCAAGCAAACGTTTAAGAGAATGCCAGATGTGATGGATATGATAGAGAGCAACATACTAGATCAGAGGTACTCAACCTTTTTTCTGCCTGGCCGCATAGATATGATGGCTATTCCACGCGGTCTGCAACATGAGGATTAATGATGGGGGGATGCTTTAAGATCAAGAGAATATAGAGCATTTGAAATGTGGTAATTGATAAAAATATTGTAACTCCTATTTTAATTTTTAATAATAATTTTTTTTGTCACTGAATTTTCTAAATTGGAAGCATTTAAGACTATTCTTTTACAATTTCTGCATCAGTTAACAGCTTCAAATGATAACTAATGATATAGCAAATTTCATAGGGTGACTTTGTTATCGCTGAGACATTATCACTGACAATTATTTTTTTTGTTGTTGTAAAGATTATTCAAGAAAGCCTATATACCATCTCTTGAAACAGATCTTCGAAGAAAAGTGTCCTTGAGCGATTCCTATGTATTGGTATTTTTTAAGTACATTTCGTGACAAATCAAACAAATACTGAACCATGCCTGTTATTTACTACAAAATAATTAATTTCCCAATTGCTTGGAAACAATCTATTTTCTTCGCATATTTTTCACTAACATGATATGAAAGATAGTTAAAAATTAGTTCCACTCATAAAATTGTCGCTGCTCTATTGTTCTCAATTATCACTAATCAGAAAAACAAATATCAATTCGCACCCATACGATTTTGACAGCAAAAAGAAAAATGGATATATTTGATGTTTTTAGCAAAGAATTTCCCACCAAATTTTCATAATTAAGTGAATGAATTTCTCAGGGCAATGGGTTATGACCGGGCCACTTAAAAAGGCCCGGTGGCCCGCAGGTTGAGTATCGCTGGACTAGACTATTTTTCTAATGACATTTGTTTGTTTAGAAATGGATGCTAGAGGAAATACATCTTTAAATAAATATCATTTTGCAATCTGTCCCAACTTAAAAATTATAGAAAGAAAAACAACATAATAATTATCCTATTACTTAAAAAAAAACTAATTTCCTTAGAAAATATAAATATTATTTAAACTAACATAAACATAGTTAATACGTATCATGTTAATTTGTTCGGTTTATAATTAAGATCGTATCGTAGCTTTAGCGTCAAAGTGAATTATTATTGCATTCAATGCATTATTATTGTTAACGGGGGGCATGATAAAAATTATGATTAAAAATTGGGTCAACAGTATTGAAAGTATGAGAAGCACTGCTGTAGCTCAATGAATAGCGCGTTGGATTTCTAATTCAAAGCTCGCGGGTAAGAGTCCTACCAGTAATGGCCTAATTTCTGAGAGTGTGATTTAAGAACGAATAAATAGTAACAAACGATATTAATAGTCCAACTCCATATAAAGAAAGGGAAACGGACAATCACTTTCTATTTTTGCCACTTCTTTTGGATTCTGCCATATGTTTATACATATTTTTTTATATTACTTGAAATTATTTAATAACAAATAACTAAAATAAATGTTTTCTTTGTTGACCTAAGTAGAAATTGACTTAAAATTTTTTTTTTACTTGTTTATGTTTAGCTCTTGGAATCTCGAGATTTTAATGTTTTTTATTGTTATTCCAGTTAGGCCTATTAAATCTCGGATTATATAAGGGTTCTTTATTTTTTTATTTTTTTTTATTTAAGATATATCAAAATAGTTTTGTTATTCTAGATAATTTTCACATCATAAGGATAATACGATGTAAAAGAAACTATGCAATAATTTTCAAACTATATTCTTAAAAGGAGAGTGCAAGGTCTTGGGGTCACGGATTAAGTTCAAATTTTGAAGGATGGTAGATTTAGTTTTCCTGTTGATGACATAATTAACATAATTCCTTGACATAATTAACGCACTGATGTTGTGACGATGTTTGAGCTCTCGACAGATTTAACGTGCATGCCTTTCCTACGCGATGGGTTTACACTGGTACTAGATTCGAACTCATGACACGCCGGCCACGAGTCCGTTACCTTGACCCCACTAGGCTACCGCGGAGACCCTGTTGTTGAAGACATATAGTGTTTTAGAGGCCACTACTCAGTAATGTTTTGGATATTTGCAAAGGAAGATGCAATCCACTCGTTAAATTCAGTTCTGTAGCGAATGATTACACGTAATGGGTTTAGTTTAACAGCAACAGATCATATTGTTCCTCCTCGTTAGGAGCCGGGTTGGAGTCTGTGGAGGTAGAATACCTTTTTTTTTTATTTTGTGTCTATTTTTACATATAAAGATACATGTATAATGGAGTTTAAATAAATTGTAAATAAAATGTCGTTAAGTAGAAAAAAACAGGAGAAAAACCTTTAACTACTAGTTAATCGTGCCTGGAAAGAGTAAATAAAAAATTTATCAGATTATCAGAATTAGTTTAATATATGATTAGCGTCTTACCCCTCATTGTCCGTAAAATGGTGAAACTTGTCATAAAAGCAAATGGAACATACTACTGAAAAGCACCTCGGGCATCGAATTCGTGCGGTATTGTTGTATTTGAGCCTGAAGGTTTGTATTTCGAAGGAATTGCATCTTCAATAGAAAATATTAAAAAACTTATTGAGTATCTTCCATATAACGATAGATCTTCAACAACGGGGAGAAACTAAATCTACCATTCTACAAAGTTTGAACTAAATCCGTGACTCCAAGACCTTGCACTCTGTTAGTTTAGTATTAGGTACGATTATATACGAGGGCAATTAGGAAACTAACCACCGTTTGGGCATGGCGCTGGAAGTATAGTTCGGAGAGCCCTCAATCAAATGCATGAGCAATCACTGATTCAGAAAGCTTTCAGTAAGCGAATAAGAGTGTCGTTAAGTCAAGAGTTTGCTAGTTATAACGTGACAAATTGTGTGCCGCCATAGGAAATCCCACGGAATGTGAGGTGCGAAGAATGATAAGATTTCCAAAAAAAAAAAACTATCAGCAGTGGATATCCATCGTGAATTGTGTTCCGTGTACGGAACAAATAATATGAGTGAAGATGAAGTGCATCAATAGTTATGCTTTTTCAAGGACGGAAGAACAAACATCCATCAGGAATCAGGAAGTGGAACTCTGTCTGTAGTGAGTTCTGATGTCATCCGATTACGAAATAATCACTGCAGTGAAGAAGTGGCTTGGGGAACAGCATTTCGCTAACGAAGAGGAACTTAAAACCCTGTAACACATTAGTTTAAATCGCAGGCAGTCACTTTTTATACAGACCGAATTGGTAAATTTGTAAAACGTTACGGCAAGTGCATGATTAATAGGGGAGACTATGTTGAAAACTGTACGAGAGTTCTACCTTTGATATGTAAATAAATCCCCCCTTCTGTCCTAGTTTGTTTTCTACCGTCATTCGGAGGTCACTTTCCGATTTGGCCTCGTACGTATATGTATATATATACTGTAAAGTTATTAAATCAATATTTGTTAAAGTGCCCTATCTAAATATTTCCATGATTTTTGTTATTATTAAATTTCTTAGAATCAGATCTATGTTGGTTTAATCTGATATTGATGGTATTGGTGGTCTGCTCAATGTAAGAAAATTTACAAACAGTGCATGCCCTTTTATAAATACAATTAAACGTTTTTACAAAATGATTATTCTGAATCCTTATCTAACGGCCCTCATCACTCATCATAATATAAACCTGGTATATTTTATCATTTCAAGATATAAATTTCAATTTTAACGTATGGATATATTTGAAAAGACTGGTTTCAGATACATTTATCAAAACTTGATCTCTTTGATCACAATTTCTATAATTTATGTCGTGAATTTTATGTTTTGATACATGAGATTCCCCATTTTATTTATTTTTTACCATTATAATTTTTAGACAATTAAGAGATCTTATTTTCTAACGCCAGAGGCTGGGATACCGTGCTCTTTTCATCGGCATAGAAGTAGGGAACAAGAGCGACAGGCAGAAACACGTTAGTTCTTGTCATCCTCCACCCACCATCAACGAGTTTTCTCGCCCTTAGTCTACTCTTGTCGCTGTCCGAGTTAATTATAAGAGGAATTGTGTGGCTTTTAACCTGATAAATGTAGATAGAGTTATTCATTTAACTGGCAGAAGTCTCTTACCTTTGTACCAGAAACAAATTTTTATGTAGTGAGCAAGTGCTATAGCTAATACTTTATAATTTACGGTTAGTTAATCTATACCTAAGCAGCGCGAGAATGGCTCATTTTTTAGGAAAGTGTTTAGCTTCCTATCGGAGCGATACCTCATAAGGCAAAAAAAAATATTGAAATGTACTCTGTTGGCACACTCACACATTCTTTGTCTTTAAAAAAAAAACACTGTATGTGTCAATTACGCAGGAAGTATATGAAATAAGCTTTGTATTAACATTAAATGATTTATTTGACAGTGTCACGATAATGTTCGGAAATAACAAAAATTGAAGAAAAGCCAGACATTTATTTACTGCTGAAATGAAACGGCAAAACGGAAAGAAAGGAAATTATTGAGAATCAATGAACATGAATACAGACGGGTTAAAACTCATTGTATTTCGGGAATCGCTACAAATTTATTTTCATTTGTTACAAATGACAAGGATATTTCTGATCAACCTGGACCTACATTAAAAATTTCCCAGGTATCTCTTGAATGAAACATAATTGTACACATAAATTTGAAGAAAATTTTGAAACATAGAAATAGTTGTCCATGAAATCCATACACAGGGTGTTCCAGGATTATTAAGATAAACTTCCAAAGGAGGTAGGCAAAATCCCAAAGATTCATATTTGCATAGCAACCCATGGTTGAAAACGCCTTAGTTCGCTACTAGATGGCGTTGGTCAAATCTTTCTTGAGATACGATGGAGGAAAGTTTGAAAAAGTTTTGAGAAAAATGCGTTTAAAATTTCAAGTCTGATTAAAATAATGAAATTCTTAACTTACCGTCAATAGGTAAGTGATTGCCGGGTGGCGAAGACCAAAATAAGTTCGACCAAATGCTCAATAACTAGATATTTCCCCTCTTTTAAGCCTCTACAAACTTGTCTATACTTGTATGGACGTATATTTGCATAGAAGGGTCAATTGTATCAATCCGACTGTACACAATACGCGCTCCAACTCAGCGCTCCGAACAGCTGCTCTTCTATCGCTTGCTTCTTTATAAAAACTTCGAATTATTTTTAAAAATATTACTTTACCAACGTATTCTAAACATGTTAAGCAATCAATTTATGAAAAAGATTTGTTTTATTGTTTGAACCCCTTTAAATGTTATTTGAAGTTAAAACAAACGCTTGTAATCTCTACCATCAACAGACCCATTTTCGAAAAAAAAAGGCTTGCTGAAATTGATACAATTCAATCTCTAACATTTAGCTCGTTTGAAATAAAAACAGGTAATTATGTTTTTAATTTCGAATTAACTTGTATTTTAAGTCTGAAAATAATATACAAATTCCTCCTGTAGTGTACACCTCCGAATAAGGCACAATTAAAGTTGCTAAGAGTTTCTTTGAATATGGATCTTATGTATTGACCTCTTATTAAGGGACATTCTGTTTATATATATATATATATATATATATATATAAGCGACACTGAAAGAAGTTACTTATTTCTTTTTCATAACATTTCTTTTAAAATATTTTTGTAAAGATTTCAAAGACAAGTTTGTGTTTCTCTTTAAATAAATTAAATGTAGTGTCCTCCTAATAAATCAATGTAATTTTACAGAGGAAAGGAACAGAGAAATAAAAAATTGTAACATGCTCTTTGATTTAGAGAAAACAGAATATTTAATAAAGCGATTGCACACACACACAACTCGTGGAGGCGTGTTTTCTTTGGGTTTACATAAGAAATAAAAATTAAAAGCAAAAAAAAAAAAAACTTTTTTAAAAACAAGTTTTTATTTAAACGTGCTAAAAAGAATAAATATATTTTTCTTTAAAACTTTTTTTACTATCAACTTATAACGTCATTACAAAATTTGTATGATATAAAAGCTTGCCACAAGATTTAAGTACTCGCCTAACTTAGTTTGGATTTTTTAAAAATTAAAACCAGTCACATCAAGTTATTTAATTTACTTGTTTATCTACACAGGTAAATCTCGCGTCACGAAAAAAAAAGTCTATCTTCATAAATAACGAAGTTATTAAAAGTTTAATTAAAATTTTGAGAATTTTTTGGAAAAATCGTAAAAAAAAAAAAGTTTTTGACATTTTACTTTTTAAATGGCTGATTCTAAAAGAGCAAAACATGAGCTGTTTTAGTACGGAATGTCGATTCATTTAAACAAAAAAAATTCATGCGCAGCAATTTAGGCATAATTTTCACAAAAACGTATCCATTTTGACTCATTTTTAAAAAAAAAATGTTAAAAATACAAATATTATTATTTTGTGTAAAAAATTGTACCATATTGAGGGGGAAAATTATCTTTCCGATTCTGTATTTGTTTTTTTCCCTGAGTTTTAAAAGAAAAATTCATTGGTATTTTAAAAACGTCAAAACTCCAAAAAAAACCCTCCATTGATGCTTCATTTTGCGTCACCGAGCATAGCGGAATAAACAGCGCACAGGGGTAAAACCATTATGTGTTGTAAGGGTTTTAGTTAATATATTTTTAACTTATTGCAATATCGGAATATAAATGGTCAAAACAGGAATTGCCACCCAAAACTAAACGTGTATACAAAATTTCAGCTTAATCCGTTGAAGATATCAGCTTAAAAATTGAGTTGCAAGACTCCACCCGAACAAATTACATACATACGTGCATACATTGCAAGTTAAATATGTATGTATGGCTTCCTCCATATTAATATCTAGTATATTTTCATAATAATATGTTCTTATAGAATATCTGGTTCAGTATAAGTGAAAAATTTCGTGCAAACCTGACCTTATAATGGATTTATCTTTTAAAAAAATAATAAATTTAAAGTATTAATATTCGATGTATAAAATTTTTTTAATGAAACTGTCATTTAATATACCATAGAGTTTTCAATATCACTTATTTTTCTAAAATTTTATATCATTTCTCTCTTTAAAAAGTTAAAGAAAATTTGTATTAAAATTTCTGAATTTGTCGAAATGGAGAAGTTGTTAGCCAATTTGGCGATATTTTTAAAGTTTGAGTATGATATTTAATAAATGTAACGTAATAAATGTTCGACAATTAATAAAAAAACCATTTAAAGGATTACTTTTAGTAAATATGTTAAATTAGACTATCTTTCAGTTATTTGTTACAAGTGTGAGAAAAATTTTACAAAATTTCCAGTATATGCATAATTTTGCGCCAACTTGGCGGGGTTAAGCAGCGCTCATGGTTTCACTCGCGTAGTTCCCATACGAATACGGGAATAAAATATACCCTAAATTAACTTAATTCAGTGGCGCAACATCCCATAAGGACCAAAGCCTACTGTGCTCAACTCAGTACACGCGACCTTGGGCCCTGAGTTATTTGAGCAGAATTTCCGGTCAGGTGGTCAGTCTGACATGAATCCCCAACGTTAAGTTCCCAATCAAGCTTGGTGCTCATTTTCTCGACCCAATGAAGGGATGAAAGGCTGAGTCAACCTTTCCCAGCCCTGGGTTTGAACTTCGGACCTGTGGTGTGGAAGTGCGATGCACTAACAACTAAGCCACTGGGCTAACCACCTGTATTACACGCTGATAATGTGACTTTCCATTAATGAAAGAATTTTAAAAATTGGTTTAGTGGTTTAGGCGTGAAAGCTTAGCAAACAAACTCACATTCACATTTATAATATTATTAGGATTAGGGCTAGGATAACTATTGCTTAAATGTAACAAAAAAATGTAAATAAATAAAGAAAAAAATTGGATGAAAACTAACAGTTAGACTTATAAATTTTTCGTTTCTTGAATTGCTTTTTGTTTATGAAGCTCTCATTTATTATTTTTAAAAGTGCATCCGAAACAGCTGACGCCCTACTTAGTTGAACAGTGAGGAGCTAACTGTCACAAAATAAATTTATGATACGTGTCAATGTATTATCATGAGGGCGTTACACTATGTCTTGTGGAGAGAGAGAGCATCTGTCGCCGTTAACCAAGAAAATTACTTCATTTGTTCAGCTTGGCTTTCAATTTGACATTCAGCTTGGCGTTCAATTCGGTTTTTACCCGTATAAATTCCGTACGCGTAAGAATACGGAAATGAAATATACCCTATGTTGCTCGCTGATAATGTAGATTTTCGTTGGTGAAAGAATTTTAAAAATTGGTTTAGTGGTTTAGGCGTGAAAGCTTAGCAAACAAACTTACATTCACATTTATAACATTACTAGCTGACCCAGCCACGCGTCGCTGTGGCTTTGCTTTAAAACGTTAGCTCAATATTATCCTGAGCTATTCAATACAGCCAAATTTATCTTCGTTTAAAATTTTGGAGGTTTGAAGTAAAGTATAAACAACAAATTATTTTAATTTTGCATTTCATTCATCTCCTATTTGAGTGTAGTATAATGCATGAATTACTAATGCAGTCGTTAAGTAACAACATATGAAGATTTAATTTTATAAATGTGGTAAATGCGTTGATTCTTTGCAATTTTTTAAAATTGTTTTTATCATTTTAGAGTATAACAACAAATAATTTTATACGACTAATTGCTAATAGGTGCACAATATTTTTCAGTAACCCGCATTTTGCTAACTCAAATATATTCAACGGTTTCCACACACGTGAGCATGTAACATGAAATTGCCCATTAGAGAAACATGGATGTTCTAAGTCTAAGTATCAAATGAATATTGTTCGGGTTTCAGATTCATTTATGGTCATCGCGAAAGCCAAACGAATCGGAAATTGAAGCCTTTTGAATGGTATTACATATTCTGACGGTATCATTGGAATACGTGGCAACATATTCCGTAGTAGCAGAACCGAATTTTTGTTTGACTTTACAGTCAAAATGTTTGCTTCTAGAAGTTCCCGGTATAATTTTTTTTTGTTGATCAAACGTGCACTGTTGCATTATCTAGGTGAATTTAAGTTACGCTGATAATAACCAGGGAACCAATCGCAGATTATAAGGTGACATTCCTGATACATCTAGATAATTCAAAAACTCGGTAGGAAAATTTACGGCTTTGTTTTCATCAACAATAGGTTCAATAGGTTTCATCAATTGGTTTAAAAGGCGTTGTACCAACTGCCAACAACCCTGTGTCTGGAAGTTTATTTCATCACAATATCAACATTTTTAAGTAACAGGATTACACAGGCAATAATTATCTAGATAATTATACAATATATCCGGAAAGACACACTCAATCAATTCCTTTTTGCCTAAAGAACATTACAGAAATCGTCTGGTTATTTCATGCATTATGTATTGGGATGAAGTTTTATTTCACCTTTTCCAATGTTCAGTCATTGGTTAGGAAATATTTGCTCAGATTGATCATCTTGCAAATGTACTCGCGTGTTTATGGTCAGTCGAAGTGTTTTCACGCTTCGCCATAAAAATGATTGTTTTAAATAGGCGTTAATCTCGTGAGTAAAGTAGAGCGTGTAATGGCTGTGTGTTAATGTCTGTCGGAAATCACCAGACAGAGTAATACAACAGCAAGACCTAATATTCTCTCGTTGCCATTTAAATCTTGCAAAGCTCTATGTAATGCTTTGAGTGAATGTTTATGGGCCATGGTACACTTATCCCTGATCATGATTAAATTCATTTGTAATACTGTAGCCAATCCAATCTTTTTTTCAATGGTACTCATTGCATCTTGTGTTTTATGAATGTCCAATGGCAGCTGACGTGGAATGTGCAGTTTTCCCACCATCTAACAAAGTGACAACAATGCCCGAAGATGCAATTTCCTACTGCAATCCTATTTTTGCATGACTGCACATGAAAGTTTAGTTGCTATAGGGAATGAAAAACTGGAGGTGTGGAACTCCAACGCAAAGCCATTTGACCTCATTCCAGCAACATCCAGAAAATTTACGGAAGCTTTTGAAATCCGTAACCAGATTCTCGTTCCTACCCCGAAAAGCACTTGGTACCCATTTTCGACGCCCCTGCTCCTATAAGTTCAGTGTCTGAAGGGAAGACATATTACGGTAGGCCGGCATTATCCGGCGAAGTTACAGGAGTTTGTAAAATCTGATTTCAATTTATTCTTGTTTCCCATCCAGAAAAACTCCAGTAAAAACACCAGGTCCTATGTTACTCGCTGATAGTATAGCTTTCCATTGTTGAAATTTTTTTAAAAATCGGTTTTGTGGTGTACGCGTGAAAGCGTAACAAACAAACAAACTTACATTAACATTTATAATATTATTATGATTAGGATATAGTGTCACCTCGTAACTGGGAAAATTAACCTCATTATATATATATATATATAAATTTAGTAAATAAATCTGTTAAATAAATAAAATCTAGTTTTCCTTTGGTTACTTTATCTTTTAAAATTAAAATCCCGATGTGGTTTAATGAGAGCCTCTATCGTTGACTCCCATTTGCACCTTATGGACCTCTAAAGTATTTTTTCGATAACGTGGACCATTGCAAGTCGTCATAGACCCCTAGGGATCTATATAGACCACTTTGGGAATCACTGGTTTGGAACATAGCCAGACACATACGATGCTTCTTTTTAGTATTAAGGGGATTCACCCATGTGACGCCTGTTTTTTAAGCCTTTTTTTTTTTTTAAGACCAATAAAAATGTAGAACTTTATGTTTTTTGTCCTTTATTTATATGCATTTTAAGAGTATGTATATAAATCTTTAGTCAGAAATATCCAATAGAACGTGAATTAAAGCACTCTGAACACACCCGCCTCGAAGAAATGGGCGTTTACTTCCTCCACGATTTTGGCTGAATGACATACCTGAAATTTAAAAACTTAACGGCGTTTATTCTATAAGTTTAAATGCACAGAATGGACTATACTCAATTGAAAATATTCTCAATTAGATTTTTGGTAGACCTCTGAAGAAAAAGTTTCGAATTTCATGAGTTTTTTTTTGTTATGTTTTTGTTATAAAAAATTGAAATATATTGCATTTTGGAATGATCGTACTCCATTTTGTGTGTATGTATGCGCTGAGTCTACGCTATAAATTTGAACTCATTCGGTCAAATTTTTCTTGAGATACGATGGAGGAAAGTTTGAAAAAGTTTTGAGAAAAATGCGTTTAAAATTTCAAGTTTGATTAAAACAATGAAAATCTTAACTTACCGTCAATAGGTTAGTGATTGCCGGGTGGCGAAGACCAAAATAAGTTAGACCAAATACTCAATAACTAGATATTTCCCCTCTTTTAAGCCTCTACAAACTTGTCTATACTTGTATGAACGTATATTTGCATAGAAGGGTCAATTGTCCGACTGTACACAATAAGCGCTCCAACTCAGCGCTCCGAACAACTGCTCTTCTATCGCTTGCTTCTTTATAAAAACTTCGAATTTTTAAAAAAAATATCACTTTACCACCGTATTCTAAACATGTTAAGCAATCAATTTATGAAAAAAGATTTGTTTTATTGTTTGATCCCCTTTAAATGTTATTTGAAGTTAAAACAAACGCTTGTAATCTCTACCATCAACAGACCTATTTTCGAAAAAAAAGGCTTGCTGATATTGGTACAATTCAATCTCTAACATTTAGATCGTTTGAAATAGCAACAGGTAATTATGTTTTTAATTTCGAATTAACTTGTATTTTAAGTCTGAAAATAATATATAAATTCCTCCTGTAGTGTACACCTCCGAATAAGGCACAATTAATGTTGCTAAGATTTTCTTTGAATATGGATCTTACGTATTATTGACCTCTTATTAAGGGACTTTCTGTTTATATATATATATAAGCGACACTGAAAGAAGTACTTATTTCTTTTTCATAACATTTCTTTAAAAATATTTTTGTAAAGATTTCAAAGACAAGTTTGTGTGTTTCTCTTTAAATAAATTAAATGTAGTGTCCTCCTAATAAATCAATGTAATTTAACAGAGGAAATTAACAGAGAAATAAAAAATTGTAACATGCTCTTTGATTTAGAGAAAACAGAATATTTAATAAATCGATTGCACACACATACAACTCGTGGAGGCGTGTTTTTTTTGGGTTTACATAAGAAATAAAAATTAAAAGAAAAAAACTTTTTTAAAAACAAGTTTTTATTTAAACGTGCTAAAAAGAATAAAATATACTTTTCTTTAAAACTTTTTTTTCTATCAACTTATAACGTTATTACAACATTTGTATGATATAAAAGCTTGCCGCAAGATTTAAGTACTCGCCTTTACTTAGTTTGGATTTTTTAAAAAAATAAACCAGTCAGATCAAGTTATTTAATTTACTTGTTAATCTACACAGGTAAATCTCGCGACACGAAAAAAAGTCTATCTTCATAAATAACGAAATTATTAAATTTTTAATTAAAATGTTGAGAATTTTTTTGAAAAATCGTAAAAAAAAAGTTTTTGACATTTTATTTTTTAAATGACTGATTCTAAAAGAGCAAAACATAAGCTGTTTTAGTACGGAATGTCGATTCATTTAAACAAAAAAAATTCATGCGCAGGAATTTAGGCATAATTTTCACAAAAACGTATCCATTTTGACTCATTTAAAAAAAAAACGTTAAAAATACAAATATTATTATTTTGTGTAAAAATGTGTACCATATTGAGGGGGAAAATTATCTTTCCGTTTCTGTATTTGTTTTTTTTCCTGAGTTTTAAAAGAAAAATTCATTGCTATTTTAAAAACGTCAAAACTCCAAAAAAAACCTCCATTGATTCTTCATTTTGCGTCACCGAGCATAGCGAAATAAACAGCGCACAGGGGTAAAACCATTATGTGTTGTAAGCTTTTTAGTTAATATATTTTTAACTTATTGCAATATCCGAATATAAACGGTCAACACATGCATTGCCACCCAAAACTAAACGTGTATACAAAATTTCAGCTTAATCGGTTGAAGATATCAGCTTCAAAATTTGAGTTGCAAGACTCCACCCGAACAAATTACATACATACGTGCATACATTGCAAGTTAAATAAAAGCTTGTAAAATGCTAGCGTAGGTGGACATTTTGCCGGTTTAAGATCATTTCGAACCCTATTCGCAAAAGATCTACGGCACTACCCTTGGCACTGTAGGCACTGTTTATTGTATTTGCCTTAATGATAAAGTGGACTATAAAAATAATATATTTAGTTTAAAAAAATCTCTTTTGTTAAAATGATATGCGTATACATTTATGTAGTAAATAAACTCACATACTTGTATAACGATTTTCACTGAAAAGATTGCGAAGTTAAAAGAAAACTACCAATATAATTTTAATGTAAATGAAATTATTTTGTATATGCGTATCCATTGCTATAATTAAGAGTACATGGTTTGTGTAAAATTCCATCTTTGCATGAAATGGGTATAATATTAAGGGGTGTTGGAAAGGTAAAATTTTTTTAAAAGGTGAATTGCAGGTTATTGCATTTTTATATTCTTCAGCACACTACTTTTCCAAAAATACCTCATTTTCTATCTCTAGCTTAATTAGAAGTGCTAAAATTTTGTTTTTAAAGAATCGTCTAAACGCGAATCACCGATTTAAATGGACAGAAAAAAGTTAAACATTGCACTTCCTCTTGGGTCAGCTTGAAGTTTGACGTCATTTTTTAAAATTTCTTCAGGGCATGTTATGAAACGGAAGGGCTTCCGACGAAGGGCTCGCCTCCGACGTTTCAAAGGGGGTGAAAATCTTCAGATGGCAAAGCATTATGTGGCAAAAATTTTCAGATGGCAAAGCATTATGTGGCAAAAATAGATTAATAGAAGCAATTATTGATCAATTGCAAACATATTATGGTCTTGCCATTCGAAGAAATTTATCAAATGTAAAGTGTATGACTCAAGTTATGTATATATATATATATGGGCAATATTTCTTCACAAATTATCTACGAATAAAAATCCACAGCATGGATTTTGTCCATCAGGACTTGACACATGGTGTCAGTGTAAGAAGGCTCAATTGGAAAATAAACTTTATCTCCACAAACATAAATTTCCAGTTGCTGTTGTTGAAGCCATTAGGCCTATTTTTAGGGACCTTTTGGATCCAGAGTAATTGAAAAAGTCCTTGCATGGAAACACGCAGAATCCGAATGAAAGCATTAATAATATTATTTGGTCTTGTGTCCCCAAAAAAACATTTGTGCACATAGAAACACTTTCCTTTGGTACATATGATGCTATTGCATCCTTTAATAAAGGGAATGCAACAAAGCTGGATATTTAAAAAAAACTTAACATAGAGCGAGGATATTAAGCGACATGCTCCATGGAACATCTCGACAAAGAGGGTACAAGGGTAAGATATGCCAATTTACAGAAAACTAAGGAGACTAGAAAAATAAAAAGACTTAAAAGAATGAAACAAGAAGGTGAAAATTTAAAAAAAATGCTGAAAATTTGGATTATGGGGCTTGAATATTTTGATAAGATAACTTTTTTTTATAAAAATGGATTTTTTTCAAAATTTCACTTTTGAATGTTCGATGTACCCTTTCTCAGAAAGTATATATCTGATGTCAACAAAACTTACATGACATATTCTTTATATATTCCAGTATATACTGAAATGAGCTTTTAGCAAAATTTTGTATACATTTTTTTTATAATTTTTTTTTCTGTCGAAAAACATTGTTTTCTCACTATGCATCAAATAAAAAATTTGTAAAGAAAAACTAATGGAAATTTCAAAAAAAGCTCATTTCAGTATAATATTAGATGTATGCTTTACTTGCAAAAAAAAATTTGGGGATTATATTTCCAACAGGTGTTTAGAAAAGGTACATTGAAAAAGCCCTTTTTAACATTATCAGTATAGAGCGTTCCGATACCCCTTAAATAATGCTAATTTTTTTTTCATTAGACAGCTTCCACTTAACGAAACATACACATCCTTCATCACTGTTTCCAGTATTTAAAAAAATGTGGCTCATTTGTCTTGCTTTTTTTCTGAAACATCAATTATATGAATCATTTTCATGAGTCACCATGTTAAGTCATTGTAACACATGGGTTTTTATATGGTCCTCTCTCCCGCTCTCTCTTTTTATACATCATGAGAAATTTAGTAATATTATGTTACAATTATTATAGTAATTATAAGTAATTGTGTTATTGCTGATCGAAGTATTGAAAAAGAATTCCTTAAAAATTATTTCGGGATATATTTAAACTTTGTGAATTAGGTCAATAATAGGTTAGTTATTTCAATGTTTAGTTACTTTTTTTAATTTAAAGAGAGATAAAATTAGTAGAATTATTATAAATTTATTTTCAAATAAGACTGCACACGCATGCGTTAATATTTAAATATTACCGAAAATATCCCGAAATGACATCTTTACAGGAAGCTAAAAGACAGAATTTTATTGGAATGAAAAATATAATGTATTTCTTAATTTTTATAATATTAATGAAAATACTCTAAAACGCGTTAACTGTATAAAATCGTGGTGCGAATTAAAGACAAGGCTGGAAAAAAATTGTACTATCCACACGGAACATGTACACAGTCGAGAGAAAAAAGCGATGATGCGCCATCATTGAAAGAATGATTGATGAAGTACAATTTTTAGAGAGTCTAAATTTAGCATTTAGAGGAACTGGTACGAAATTGAGATAATGGTATTTTTTTAAAGACGGGTTTAGATATTGGCGAAATTTTATCCAGTTATTTCAGAACACCCTAGTAATGTCAGTAAATAGTAAAATAACAAAACACGTATTCCACACTATTTATGACAGCATTTTCAAAATAAAATAATTACTATTTTGGCCGAATTTATTCGTAATGAGATTCACGCATTGTCACCGAAGCAAAATATTGCTCAATAATTTTTGACTCTACACCAGGTATTAATCACACGGAACACACACTCACACACAAACAAAGCTTGTTATTAGATGTATGACCACTAATGATTGTAAGGGATATATTTTAGAATTTCCCCAAGGAGTTTTCAGGAATACTACACAAGAAAGGCTTTCAGATATGGACACATTCTCTATTGAGTGAATATTTACGTCGCACTGTTCAGCTGCACCAGCGCTTTTGGTGACGGACCTCGTAATTTTGAACCATGGTCAAGTGACAAGGACGACACCTGAGCTGGCACCCCTTTCCTAACTACCACACCACTTTGAGCTTTCGATAGATTTCGCTACCCTACATGGCAGGTTTTCAGTGGCAATGGGCTCAAACTCATGACATATCAGCTACGAGTCCTTTGACTTTACTTATAGGCTACCACGGCCACACATTCTCTATTGAATCTGAAATCTCTGAGAAAATTGATCTCACCAAAATTATTGACAAATTTGCTTCTCAGAAAGCCAGAAAAATTATTTTATATTTAATTATGAAGTAGTCATTGTATATATAGAAGGACTGATTTATATAATTTTCATTTCATGAGATTTATGATTTAATACTTTTTCATTAAATTATATTTTCTGTGTACATACTTTTGTTTTGCTTTTCTAATTATAAAATGTTTATTTTTATTTCAAAGGAAATGTTTTTGCTTGTTTATTATTTTGTTAAAGTATTTTGCCGCGATCATAACCCTTTATCTGACCAAAAAGTAAAGTTTTGCACTTCAAGTTTTATTTGCATTTTTATTAATGTTTTACTTTTTACTCTTATACAGGTAGATAAATTTATAACCTCAATTTATTAGTATTAATTATGTAATTATACATAAAATATTCTAATAAGCAATTAATATATAAATAATGTAATAAGAGTAATTAAATACACAAGTATTGTGTAATAAATAATTAAAAATGTAAAAGTATTGTGCAATATGTAATTAAATATAGAAGTATTGTGTAATAAGTAAACATGTAAATATTATAATAAGCAATTAAATATGCAAGTATTAGTCAAAATATGAAAAATTCTCTGGAGGGGCGGAACATTAGGTCTTCGAATGCGGGCGGCCGACACCCTAGGATGCCCTGTCTACCTTGAATGTACATTTTATAAGTTTCGCTATAGTTGTAATTCACAGTATTAAACATTATATTTATGACAGTAGATTAACAAAAACGTGAATAAATTTTTAAGTCATAAGCGAACATTCAACGATAATAAAGCATCATCAGGTACACAGACGAGCATAGTTCCGAAAACTAAATCAAGTAAGTATTCTCAAGAATATTTAAATTTTCGATGTATAACTACTAAAGTAAATGGAGAAGAAAAGCCCCTGTGAGTTATTTGTTCACAAGTATATTGGTAGCAGATAGTATGGTGCCTCACAAACTTAAGACCTTCGGAAACGATTCACGTTGAGTACATTAACAAGTCTCGACATTTCTTTGAATTAAAATTAAAATCATATGAAAAACAAATGCATTAAAAAAAAAACGTTGACAGTGAATGAAGAATCTTTACTCATATTTTACAAAATATTATACAAAATTGTCAAACGTAAAAAAACCTTACACTATTGGCAAAGAGCTTATTTTGCCAGCAGCAATTGAATACTCAAAAACCCTGTTTGTTAAAATCCACTGTAATTTTTAGCCTCACAGAATTAGCATTTAGAATTAATGTTAAATAATGAAAAATAATTTAAAAATCCTATGAAGTATAGTGTTATTTTTAATATTTAAAACGAAAAGTAAAATGTATTAATCCGGGAGCAGGCGCGCACTCGATGCCAACTTTAATGGTCGTGTGGGATGACTGAGTCACCCCAATTCTTTTTTGAATAATTATTTTTTTTGTACACTATAAAAATAACAATTCTAGTGAATAATTTAATTAAGAGAATGTATACTTACCTACTTTCAAGCATTTTCAATTTTTCTTTGATAATTTGAGGAAAAATCCAAAAAAAATGAACTAAACTGTTTTAAAAGTGTGAGACCATAATAAAGCACGCAAATCACATACACTTTTCACTAACATTACAGGAATGTCATTTTCAGGCAAAACTGTCATATTTTGTTCAAGGAATTGTTCTTTTGCTGGTCTATGGTGATCGACAAAAATACTGTTGAACTTTTTGTTGATTGTGTCTTTTTGACATGCGAAGTGTGTCTAACGGTACACTTATGCCGTCATATTTTTCTTCATAGAGTTCGTTAGGTAGCAATTGAAAATTTTCCTTTTGTTTCATGTTCATCGTTTTTCTCAAATTTACTTTCGCTATTATGATTAATATGCTTGATTTCATCAGGTTTTTCCTTTGCTTCATCATTTTCAACTTTCTTGCCTTGAGATCACAGATGCCGATTCCTTTTTTTTAATATTTTGCTATTTTACATATATCGCAAAGAAAAAATGTTGCATATTCATAGAAAATATTTCGGAACAAAAGTGGTCACGCGGGAAACTCGATCAAAACAAGAACCTTAATATTTGTACAAAAAGGCTTGCTACTACCAAAAAAGGATAGATATGTGACTAATGCATTTTAGTTCCTCTGAAGACTGCCATATAGGAGGATACTGTCAAGGTCATTGGTAGCAAATAAACAGATTTTCCGAAATTTAGGATTTCGTACTCCTGGGGTTCTCATGCGACCACTCCCGGGTTAAAAATGAATTCAACATCAAATTATGGATGTTAGTTCTAAAACAGAATTGTGTAGAACGTTTTTTATAATGCTTTATATGTTTCAGAATACTCATAAAAATAAATCGTTTTCCAAATACCCTTCAAAATGATTTCTATGATTTTCGAAATATGATAAAACTCTTACAAATGGAATAAAGCGCAACAAAAATTTGTAACATTATTTACAACTTCCCTAAATGGCAGTGAGGAATTTTTTATCTTCCTACAATTTTTCTCTGGATTTGGGTTTTGTTTTTTCTCTGAAGAGTAGTACTTTAAAAAAAACATAATAAAAAAATCTCTCATGGTGGGATTACAGCAAATAAAACAAAATGTTTTTTATTTGGTTATATGATCAAAGATAGCTGGAAAAAGAGATGACGGTACTATTGCCAGATGATATATACAAATGATATCAATGTAAATGTGTTTTTTTATTATGTCAGAAAATATTTTGTTCTATTTCATTCCATTAAATTAATGTTTTGAAACTTTTATTTTCGATATGCTCGCGCGCCTCCTAGAGGGGTGCTCCCCACAGTTTGAGAAACGCTGAGCTACAGGGAAACAAGCGATTTTCGTTTTTATGTATGTTGTTGGACTATTATTCCTGTTACTATTTATTCATTAACTAAGTTTAACTAATGAATTAATATTTCAAAAATACTGTATTAACACCAAGTGTCATCCAGTACAAGTTCAAAAAATGTATTTGAACAGTGGCGTAACGTACACCCCGCATCGTGAGGTGAAAATTATTCTAGGAGGCCTAAAGCCTGACTGCCACGAAGTTTTGTAACGTACCTACCCTTTGTGAAATCGAAGTTAGTAGCCCCAAACCTGACTTTGAAGGAGTGCCCAAATGTTTCCCGCTATGCCACTGTATTGAGCTTGAATGGATGAATAGAAAGTATTTTATTAACGATTGAAGAATTGAACAATATACAGTGGATCACAAAAGTATTCGTAACTTGCCATTTCCTATAAAATGTAATGTTTTCGACCAATAAAAATTTTTTTCTGGATTTTTTTTATGATATCTGGAACTTGCTCTTATGGAATGACATAATTAATTTTTTTGAAAATAGCAGAAGTATCATTTTTAAAAATTAATATTCAAAAAGCAACTGAAAAATTACGCCATAAAAGTCTTCGTTCACATAACAAAAATCCCAACATACCTTTAAATATTATATTTCTTTCTTAATTTAGTACCAGTAGGATTACTTTTAGTGTTCACAACAACTTTTAAACGTCTTGGTACAGATTTAGTCAGTTTTTTGTAATTTCAGCACCGATTTCTCCTCCATGCTTCTGTGATCATTGTTTTTACTTTCCATTATGGGTTTTATGTACCATGTTTTCACTGTGCATATAAAAACTGTGCTGAATAAACTGATTGAGGTGGAGTTTTCAGAATTTTGGGACAGTTATATAGAGACACCAGTGGCATACATCAAGAGCAGTGCGCTTGGCATCATTATCCTGATAAAAAGTTAATTCGTCTGTAATATCCGAATTTTGGGCGGATAATTTAAAATTTCTCTTTAAAATATTTAAACAGAGCTCATGATGCACGATACCATAAAAAAAAAATACCAAATTACTAAATCCTGAAGCCGATTTACACCCCCACGTAAGAGCACCTTCACCTACTTGCTTCAGCATGGAGGTGGAGGATTTCTCTTTCAACATAAATTCATGTGATGAAATTTCTCATTTTTTCATTTACAAATTACAATATGCCCATTAGAGCCAAAAATGTTGAATTAACTGTCATTCTAATTAATTTGTTGTTAATTTTGAATTTTTTTAAACTAAATCCTACGAATCTAGTTAGATTAATGAACCATGGAGGTAGAAGTGTTCTTGCGTGTGAGTGTAAATCGGCCTCTAAATTACGTAATTTGGTAGGTTTTCATGGTATTGGGATCATGAGCTCTATTTAAATAATTTAAAGAGAAATTTTAAATTATCCACCCTAAATTTGGGTATTGGAGACGAATTCATTGTTAACAGGATAATGACGCCAAGTGTACTGCTCTCGATGTATGCCGCTTGTGTATCTATAACTGTGTGTGCCCCAAAAATCTGAAAACTCATTCAAAATCAGTTTATTAAACCCATTAGAACAGCGTTTCTCAAACTGTGATGCGCGCCCCCAGGGGAGGGAGCGCATCACAAGGGGGTACCGCAAGGGGGGGCGAACCTATCGAAAATAAAATATTTGAAAAAATAACTGGAATGAAGTAAAGCACAAAATAATTTCTGACATAATGAAAAAATTACACAGATATAATTTGCATATAACATCTGCGGATATTATGTCATCAAAATTTAAAGATTCAATCTTTGATCTACAACCAAATAAAAAAAAACACTTTGTTTGAATTGCTATAATTCCACAATGAAAAATTTCTTATTACATTTCTTTTTAAAGTTAAAGTATGACTCTTTCTGTGAAAAAAAAGCATAACCCAGATCCAGAATCAAAAAAAATTTAGAAAGATAAAAAATCCATCACTGTTATTATTATTGAAATACTGCACAAAAGCTGTAGGAAGAAAAGGAAGACTTAATTCATTTTTCAATCCTGATCGAGCAAGAAAAGAACCTGCTGAAGTACTGCACATTACTCATGATAGCGGAAATTAATTTGAGAAAAGCGATTAACATGAAACGAAAGGAAAACTTTCAAATGCTTCCTGAAGAACGTCATCAACTAAAATATGAAGCCATAAGTGACCAGAAGACACACTGCGCTCTGTCAAAATATCATCAAAGGGCAGTAAATATACAATAACTTGAACAAAATATTACAGTTTTGCCTTCAAATAACATTATGTAATGTTAGTGAAAAGTGTCTGTGATTTGCATGCTGTATTAAGGTCATGCACATTTGAATCATTTAAGCTAAGTTTTATTGGATTTTTTCTCAAATTATCAAATAAAAATTGAAAAGTACTTCAAAGTAAGTAAGTATACTTTCTCTTTATTAAATTATTCACTGGAATCACTATTTTTCAACGTGTACACTAAAAATAATTTTAAAAAAGGATTGGGGTCATTACCGTTAGTATCAAGTGCGCACCTGCTCCCGGAATAAGACATTTTTAAGTCCTCCGCTTTAAATATAAAAAATAACACAAATATTCTTCATCGGAATTTTATATTCTTTTTCATTATTAAACAATAAATCTAAATGCTAATTCGGTGAGGCTTAAAATTACCGTTTGTTTAAAGTTATTTACAATATGACCATTCATTTAAAAAATAATTTTATATTTTTGTAAACATTGTGTCGTGCAATTGGTTTTATATGACATAACACATTTCATAGGGTGCCTTTGTTATCGCTCAGGCATTACCACTGACAAATATATTTTGATGTTGTAAAAGATTTTCAAGAAAGTCTATTTATCATCTTTTGAGGAAAAGTGTCATTGAACGATTCCTGTTTACTGGTATTTTTTAATACACTTTCGCAACGTATCAAACAATTCCTTAACCATGCTTATTTTTCACTACAAAATAGTTAATTCCCCAATCGTCTACAAAGAATCTATTTTCTTTGAATATTTTTCACTTGCATGCTATGAACGATAGTTAAAAATTAGTTCCATTCATAAAGTGGTCGGTACTCCACTGTTGTCTATTATCACTAATCAGAAAAAAAAATATCAAATCGCACCCATACAACACCGACAGCTAAAAGCAAAACTGATACACAATCGACTCTCGATCATTCGAAATTGGAGGGACCAATGAAAAACTTCGTATTATCAAGAGGGTAGGAATCCTCACCCAAAGTACACGAAGAGTAATTTCTTTCTCACACATTTAAATTTGAAACCATGTAATAAAACCACAATTGTACAAAGTATAAAATTATTTTTTTAAAGTACATATTATACCAAAGTTAAAAGTCCTGTTTCAAAAAATACCTTTTTGTATTAAGGTATAACTGGTTGCGACAACTTTTTTTAAAAAAAATTGAAGATATGGGGATTTTTTTGTTATTTATAGAATTATTATTAAATTTTTTTAAAAATATGCTTAAAGTAAGAAAAGAAAAAGAATTATTGTTACTGAATGGGAAAAAATTGATAAAAATTTACAAAAAACAGTATAAACGCGGCCCATTCTCTACCAAAGTGTAAGAACAAATTTCCAATTTTTTCATTCTAATGTGTTGCTATGTAATTCATGTTCGAAATGACTTTATTAGGATAAGAGATATTTTGTCTTTTACAAAAATCAAAGCACTTTATCTCAGTTATTATATGAAATTGCTTAAGAAAACAATGATTATATTCACATAAGGGACTGCAAATTTTGTAATAAAACAGTTATTGTTAAATATGAAGGTTAAAACACTTCTACTATTATAAAGAACTTACAAAAAAAAATTTCAGTTGATTATTTTCAAAACTTTTTCAGCAATCGGCTGAACCCGTTTGAGTATTTTTTACAAGCTTTTATTTAACTTACAATGTATTTATATGTAATTTGTTCGGGTGGAATCTTCCAACTCAATTTTGAAGCTGATATCTTCAACCCATTGAGCTGAAATTTTGTATACACGTTTAGTTTGGATGACAATGCATGTTTTGACCATTTACACTCATGTCCATAAATTAAGCTAGTTCAGAATCACACAGAAATTGAACTCTAAAATAAAAATTTCACCTGTAGACTTATCACACACATCTTGAAGAAGAATATGCAAATTATAGGAAACCACCAGATGGTGCGGATAGTACGTCACAATCACGAGAGTGTAAGAGAGGGGTATATAAGGAATGTTGGCAAAGAAGTAAAATTGTTCACAAGCGCTTTAAAAGCCTTTCAGTGCAATAACCGCAAAGTTATGGCACAAAGGAAGCATTTGGATGATTTTTAAGTGGTATAATTATCGGACGACTGGAATGTGGACGTACCTACCTGGAAGTATCCGAGAAAATTGGAATCGTCCAGAGTGTCATCTCCAGGCTTTGGCGACGATTCCAAGATGATGGTAATGAGAGTAGATGTTACAGCACAGGTCGCCCACGAGTTACAACGCCGAATGAGGACCGGTATTTGGCAGTTACTGCCAAAAGAAACAGACGGAGCACAGCATCAGACCTGTCTCGTCAGCTCTCTTCAGCTACAGGTACGACAGTTTCAAGGCAGACTGCGTACAGACGCTTATGGCACATTGGTATATATGCTCGTAGGCTTGTCAGATGTGTTCCCCTTACCGCAACTCACTGTCGCTCGCCTGCGATTAACCTGGAGTGGAGAGAATGCATTTTGAACACCACAACAGTAGTCTTGTGTGATGATTTCCGACGAGTCCAGGTTTAGTTTGCAGTCTGATTCTCGCCAGACTTTCATATGGAGAGCGCCAGGTACCCGTTACCACTAACAGAACACCATTAAACGACACCGTTACGGTGGTGCAGGATGGCTTGTTTAGGAAGAAATTATTCTTGGTTCCAGAACTGACCTGCATGTTCAGAGTGTAACGACGACAGGCCACATCTATCGGGATGTCATTCTGGAACAGCATGTACGTTTGTTTCGGGGCTCCACGGGTGCTGAATTTCTGTTAATGGATGACAACGCCCGTCCTCACCGTGCAAACATTGTAGACGAATGCCTTCAATCGGAGGATATCACCCGTATGGATTGACCAGCATACTCTCTGGACTTGAATCCAATAGAGCATGTGTGGGATATGCTTGGCCGATGAATTGCAGCCCATCAACCCCCTCCCACCTGTCTACCGGAACTTCGGAGGGCATAGCTTGATGAGTGGCGTAATATTAACCAAGATCAGATTGATAATTTAATACTCAGCATGCTTAGGCGTTGTAAGGCCTGTATTGCATCGTCCGGGAGACATACTCCGTATTAACCATTATACTAACCATGTTATACTGTTTTTTGTGAATAGGTTCTTTTTTGAAATTTGCTCCAAGGAGTAAAAATCGCATTTTTTATTAATTATGTCAAACACATAGCATCTTTTTTGCTCTTTACATTTTGTTTAATAAATAGAATTTACAAATAAGTCAAATTTTTTTTTCTGTCTCTTTCTTTGCCTGAACTTCATTATCATCATTTTATGGACATGAGTGCATATTCCGATATTGCAATTAATCAAAAATATATTTATTAAAAACGTTAAAAAACTAGTTTTGGCGCCAACTTCGATCTGTCTACATTGTTGTAATAATGTTATTATTACAACAATGACAAAAGTTGATGTCGAAAATTGGATTTCAGTCAAACTGGAATTTCATAACGCAGCGCTATTTAATGTATTAATTAACTTTGTCTAAAATATAATTACATTTCTACAACGTAAAAACAATCTAATTTCTACAACGTATGCAATTTTTCTACAAATTTCAATCTATTTTATTGGATTTAAATTCAAAACAAAAAAGTAGAGCTTTTTATCAAGTAGATTTGTACATTGTATACCTTTTACAACGCTACCAAGTTAAACTAAGATTGAGTATTGTAGAAATTCGTCAAAAAATTTATCTAACTTCAATCTATGAAACTCAGACAAAAAAAAGTTACAGAATGAGAAAGATTATTTATTTCGTCCCGATACGGTATAATGTTTTTTACAAAATAATAATAATTGTATTTCTTACGATTTTTTTAAATGAGTCAAAATCGATGCGTTTTTATGAATATATTGTCTAAATCGTTGCGCATGAATTTTTTTGTTTAAATGAATCGACATCCCGTACTAAAACATGCCATGCTTTGCTCTTTTAGAATCAGTAATTTAAAAAATAAATTGCAAAAAAACTTTTTTTACGATTTTTCAAAAATATTAAAAATTTTTATAAAACATTTAATAAGTTCGTCATTTATGATGATATTCTCATAAAACTTTTTTTTCGTGTGTAGAACAATATTACCCAAGATGTGTACGAAGATTGAAAAAATTGCTTAAAAATTACAGATTTAAGAATTTTTTTTTCCCTAGTACCCTTTTTGCGAGAATTTATTACTTAAACTGTCCGAAAATAACTGGCAAAATCCTAGCAACAATGAATGAGATGAACAGACTAAAAAACCTTTCCAGGGATAACTAAAAAGTAAAAAGATAAATTAAAAGTATTTTTTAAAAAAAAAAACAAGCTTTTATTTAAATGTGCTAAAAGGAATAAAATATACGGTTCCTTTAAAATTTTTTTACTATCAAATTATAACGTCATTACACAATTTATATGATATAAAAGCTTGTTTTTAAAAAAGTGTTTTTACTTTTAATTAAAAAAAAAACATATTTCGCGTAAAACGCGTTTTAAAGTATGTCATATCTTGCTTAAAGTAATGACATCTGCTTTTTCTAAAACACTTGATGTTTTTGTTCTAGTGAACGGAAAATGATAAACTTTTTTTTTAAGCTAATAAGATAGCGTATAAAATAAAATCAGAAGAATAATTTGGCAATTTTTGTCAAAATTTCCTTTTTTGGGTAGTCGGATCCCTTAAAAATGATTATTAAAAGAATACATTCTGTACTTAATCTTTTTTCATGAAAAAAAATATATGTTTTCCTTTAAAATCTGTTGTTATCGGTTCCCTCAGACACTGTCCCCAACACCATTGATAACTATTACTTCGTCCCTGTAATAGTCGTTGTAATAGTTATTAATAATTATTATAAAAAATGGATATTAAATTAAATGGAAAGGAAAAAATGAACAGTATAGATATTGCTCTCTGGAATTTATAATTAAATCCTTTAGTAAAAATTAGTCTTTCTGGTATTTTTCAGAAATATATAAATCATCTTTTCCTATTACAAATATTATTATTAAACAGTATTAGAAGCCCCGGGATTCCAAAATCCCAGGATTTAATTTGTATCTTAATATTATTTTGAATTTTTTTTCAAAGTATATTGAAAATCTCTGGTATTACATTTAATGTATCTTTTCTACTTATTTTGTACTGCATACGTTTATATGTCAGTTGTCTTACGTGTTGAGCTTTGAAGGGTTCGTGGTAGGTGAGTATGTTAAATCATGAAACTTGATATGTTTTCTCTTATTTACTTCTGTAACTTTCTCCCCATTGTGAGTTGGTTCAGAAAACGGACATTTTTCTTACGCACAGGATGTACGGTATCAGCTAACCTGAAGGGGACAGAGGTAATTAGAAGTTTTGGACGGTATCTAGATACAGGTGATGTTTTATTTTACTCTTCTGAATCTACTTTCATTTTCGGTGCTTGCACTGATTTTGAAGTCATTTTTCTCAAGCGCTTAATGGTATCTATTATATTTAAAATATTATTTCTATAATTTATTGAGGTTTACTATACATTTTTAGTAATATTAAGTAACAAAGGAGAAGAATTATAGCGTTGCAATCATTCAAATTCCTCACATTGAGAGGTTAAAGTTGGAAAGAGCTAGGCACTCTGGTCATCCACCCAACGAATCATATTTTACTTTTGAGTGAAGTTACTTGAGATTCAAATAAATTTTTGTGATCTCTATCATCAATTTTTCCTCTATCATCATTTTCGAATAAATTGGCCTGCTAAATTCAGTCCAAATCAATTGTTTACATTTAGCTCGTATGAAATAGCAACAGGTAATTAAGTTTTGAATTTTGAATTTTGATGCATTTTTAAGATATAAATTAATATACAAATACTATAGTAACTCCTGTACGATACACTTTGAATAAGGCTCAATTAAGGTTGGTACCGGTCGCTTTGAATATCTAACCTTATGTATTTATTTACCTCTCATTTAAGGAAATTCTATTTAAGTTAGGGTTTGCAGTCCCAGTATCCCGTTGTTTCTTCAAAACCCGGGATTAAAATAACTAATTCCGGAATTTAATTTTTGCCTAAATTATGTTTTGAAATTATTTTTCTCATTAAAATTTATATAGAGAGCTTCCATATCCGAAACGAGACAGTGATATTTCTTTTCTGAATCATCAATCAGGAATCATTTTTCTGAATTATTAATTTAATTCGATAAAAAAGTATTTTTTTAAATGTCTCTCTCTTATATATCCAGAGATAAATTGTAAGTAATATTATTTTGCTATAATATTAAGTAAATTCTTATTAGCTGTTATTGCTGTTTGGAGCAAGGAAAAGGGGTATTTCTTCAAAATTCTTTCTGAATATTTAAACTTTGTGGATTAAATAATTTATAGGTGAGTTATTCAATGTTTTCTTCTTTTTGTTAATATACATAGATATAAATTTAGTAATTTTATTTTTTTATCATTATAAATATGATTTCAAATTAAATGGCATGTATTAATATTCAAATGATGCTAAAAATATTTCGAAAAGATATTTTTTGATGAGGCCAAAAAACAGAATTCTATTGAACTATGAAATATGCAATGTATTCATTATTATTATTTAAAAAAATTAAATCTATTTTTTGAGTATTTCTATTAGAGTTAATTTTAGTGTTATTATGATTCATGTCTAGTGTTATATATATATATATATATAATATATATATGTATTATATATTAATAAAATTGTTTTAAAAAGGAAAGTATGACAGTTTTTCTATGACAGTTGTATATATGTAGAAAAAAATTTTTGATTAAAATTTATGTGAATCCATTCAATCATTTGTACGTGTTGTGTATAGTTATATGTAAACTTGTATGAAAAATGTTCTGTTCAGAATTCATAATTTTAATTTTTAAGAATCTACTTCCTTTGAATGTGTGACCATGCAGTGGTGATCAATTGTAATTATAATAAACATAAAAAATAGTGTTTAACTGAAAATTAAAAATAGGGCTTTTTAATCTGTTTTAAATTTGCAATAAGATTTTGGAAAATCTGAAACATATAGATTTTTAATTCAAATGGGTCAATTTTTAATAAATTCAAATTGTACTATTTGTAGTGAATTCATTATGTACTTTTGTTATTTGTTTTCTTATAATGAATTAAGTTTTTTTGTTTTGATTTATTTCAATAAATAATAATATTAAAACAATTTTTTAAATATGTTTTCAGTTTTATTTTGCAGTTTCAATCATGCTGATGTGCAAGTATTGTTCATAAATAGTTCAGTCATAATCCCGGGATTGAAACTATAACACGGGATTGCAAAGCCTATTATTATATATATATATATATATATATATACATATATACATATATTACAAAAATATACAAAAATAGTCATATACCTAAGATAACTATAGTCATGATAAAATAGATTTAGCCACAGAAATACTAGAGCAAACTCCTAGCCTTAGGAACCAGGAATGCAGGTTTAAACAATGTTTTTCGGCCAGCCAACCATCGCCTGAATTTATATATATATATATATATATATATATAAGGTTTTCAAACACAAATATAACAAGAAACTTGGCAGAATGTTATTCAAAAAATTTTAATCAAATATCGAATTTGCTTTGTCTGGTGGCATGTAAATACTATCTATACAGTAATTATATTGATGATTGTCATCGGCATATTGTGACAACTGACACCTGTTATCATTAAAGATAATTTATTAAGAAATGCTATGAGAATAGGCACTGGTTTCACGGATGTGATCGCCGAAAGCAATTCCATCTTTAGGAAACATCTTAAATTATTTAGATTACTTCTATCTTAAACCTTCTATGAATAATGGCACTTGAAATATGAAGCTTTCAACCAATTTATATCCCATGTGTTAATGGACGTTAGAAAATAGGATTTCAGTGTTGAAAGTGAAATAATGTATACAGACTTTAAACCATCAATAAAGAATATTCAAAAGGACATTGTGAGTATATATGTTGATATGGTTTCTGCTGATTATTAAATATTCCATAAATATTTTTGTAACAAAATGTTAAATGAATACATTCTAAATAATAATAAATTTCGAAAGTCATTAGATTGTAATAGAGAAAATAATAATCGTTCTTTTGGTTTTGAATATAAAATTGAATAGTCATATCACAAATATTAAGTACATTTTAAAAACAAAAATTTACATAAGTCCTATAAAATACCGTCACATAAGTAATGGATACAATACATACACTAAAGTGCTACTGAATTAGGGATAGCTAGGATTACGCAAATTGTGCAGCGCCGTGCATCATTTATGCGCAAGTGAGAGTTCTGTGTAACTGCATATATAGCGCGTTCTGGGGTTGTTCTAAATTAATTGCTGGAATTGCCAGTATGGGTAAACTGCCTGATTTAGACGCCTTCGATTTCGGACAAATCGTAGGTGCGTGATAAATGGACCATTCAATTTCTGAAATCGCCAGACAGCTAGGATTTTCAAGGTAGGCAGTGTCATGAGTATCTTAAAAATACACGGATGGTGGACAGAAAACTAGCAACCGGGCAAACTGCAAAGGACAATTAACATTGGCAGTGTGTGGTGAGAGACGCCTCATGCATATTGTAAATAGCCAGTGAAGCCAAACATTAGCTCAAATTAACACCCAGAATGCTCGCCATCGGGCGGCACGTCTTGACTGGTCAAAATAGCACAGAGATTGGAGTTTAGCGGACTGGAAACGAGTACCATGAAGTGATGAGTCTTTATTCCGACTACATAATGCTAACTGGAGGCTGAGAATATGGCGTCATGCTCATGAAGCTATGGATCCTGCTAGCCAGGTTGGAACTGTTCAAGAGCATGCTGGCTCATGGCGGTCTGAGGTGTTTTTAGTGTCCCTCTGTTTGGGATCTTTGGTACGTGTACCAACCTCCCTCAATGAAATTCGGTATGCAGAGTTGCTAGGTGATCACCCCCATCCGTTAATGCTGTTCTGTTATCCGCCAGTTAATGGAGTTTTCCAGAAAGGCAACTGTACCTCTCACAATTCCCGGTTGGCTACTGGCTAGTTGGGCGAGAATTCCTTTGTCTTTTCTGTTATAAATAGGCCTCTAAGAAGCCCAGAAATGAGCATCTTTGTGATGTTTTGAAGCAATGCATGATAGGCCGTCACACAGCACCAACGAACCTTGGTTGAAATATGGACAGTTTAGGCAATATTTGGCAAGTCATTACGGTGGAAAGTTTCCAGAAAATTGTTGAATCTATGCCTCGTCGTGTAGCTGCCATTATCAAAGCCAGAAGAGGCCCGACTCGTCACTAGGTAGGTACCCCTAATTCAGTAGCACTTCAGTGTATATTACGAAATCTGGAAAGATTTTACAATCTATACTTCGAAGTACCTTCTGTAATTTTCAACATATAGCAATAATAAATAATAGCTTAGAGATTTTGTCACTTAGGATAAGCTAATTTTTTCTCCACATGGCTTTGACTCTGAAGATCTTTTTAACTTGGTTAATATTGATGATATGATTAAGTTTCTCTTCAGCTAATATATGATAAAATTAGATTAAATAATTCAACAAAAAAGAGAAAATATAATATATTTTCCCTTTAATGTTAATCTTGTATTAGAAGAAAATTTTATTACTTTTCATCGGGATCTATATAAACCGATTTGGTGACTACCTCAAGGTGTGGTCCTACTAGAAATTGTTTAGCGAACCTACCTTCAAACTTTTTTGAAGTTGATTTTATTTATAATAAATCGTACTTGCTATATAGATGATTTAATAGTTTTTAGTGAAAATAGCGTGAATTCAGCCCAAATATTACATTCTACTTATAGATTATCTTAAATTCTTTATATCAAACTTAACTCTAATACGGTTGAATTCTTGGATTTAGACTTGCATTTAATTTTCTGAGTTTCCTAATTTCCAAGCTTCATTGCCATCTTTTTTAGCATGCTGGTATAGAAGATCCGTTCGTATAAATTTTTGGATGTTTACCTTGAGGAACAGTAGCTTTCCACTTTTTTCAAGATTCTTTATTTGCTTGAAAAATGCATTAAGTGTAAATTTTAAAAACTCTTTTTTTAAGGGTTTTCCTTAAGAAAATTTATGCTGAGTGGTCGATTTGAAGTCGATTGTCTTTCACCCTTTTTTAAGAGTTCTTATTCAATGTACTCTCTTACAATTTGGATTTATTGTCTACACTTTAATTTGCTTTTTCCTTCCGGGTTCAGAAGGGGGAAGGTTCGAGTCATCAAACTAGTTTAACCCCACTTATTCTGTCCTAAGTCTGAAGTTGCTTTTTATCTAGCTAGGCAACTTGTGATTTTTTTTCTTTATTTTTTCCTTTTCTTTATTTTTTGTTGTTGTTATTTGTGGTTTATGTACTTCGTTTCTTAAATATATAGATCATAAAATAATTCCAAACAAAGCTATTAAAGTTTACTTAATAATAACTATTTTAATAACAAAAGTAAAGAAATCAATTAAGTATTGTCATGAAGTTTTCAAAACAAGAACAACGAAGTGGGATAAAAATTAATAGTACCAGAGGTCGTACAGTCTGGCAATGTTATCTAGGGCCTCAAGAGACTTGAGTGTAATCTGCATTGCCTTACAGAACTGTAGCAAGATGGGTCATAGGCTTCAATGAAGAACGACAGAATGTGGCACACATGCATCGGTCAAGTCATCTTTGTGTCAGTGAAACAGAAGTGCATGCTTTCCACACAAATGGAGAGTTATCCAGTGACTCACTATCCACACTAATCCAGTGACACAAAACGATTCGTGAGCTGAACCGACGTACAGAATTTGTGCATACCTGTGCTGCATATTCTGAAGGATCGTCTGGGCATGAAAAAATTGCTTCACGATGGGTTCCGCATCATTTGACGGAAATGTAGGAATGGCTATAATACGATGCTGCTCAAACTCACCTGGAGCTCTATGAGCATGAAGGAGAGGTTTTTTACTCCGTATCATTACGCGGTATGAGAATTGGTCCAGATCATACCAGCCAGAACTGATACATCAATTAAACGAATGGCGTCACTACGGGTCATCATGACGTTTGAAATTTCGTCAGAACCAAAGCAATGTGAAAGTTATTGTGATGCTCGTGCACGATTGTGACGGGGTCATCCTTATGTGTACCTATCCCTAATAACAGATGTCAAAGCGTAGTATTACTGTTCATTTTTGGAACAAAATCTCAGACCATCGTTAAGAAAATAAGACGGCGACACTTTCTGCAGAATGCCCCTATAATTTTGTATGACAATAGTCGGTCGCATGCAGCGCAACCTGTGGCTGATTTCTTCGATGGATGGTGCTGGGACAAGTGCCTTACTATCACCATACTCCCGAGATATAAGTCCTTGGAACTTCAATTCCTAAGATGAAGGAACTATTTCTTGACATTCGCTTCAAAACTGTTACAGTGATTCTTGTGGCAGTAGACCGGTTCATTTGATCTATCAATATAATAGGCACTGCTACAGGTGTTCTGAGATTTCCAAATTGTAAGAAATGAGTTAAAATCAGTGCTGAAGACTATATTGAAAGACTGTAAAACATGATGACTTGAATCACTTTTGTATTCAATGTAAATAAATAGTTTCCACCTACAAATTCCAAACCTCATATAACAAAATTTGAAATTCAACAATTGTAAATAAAGGAAGCTCCCTCGATATTACAAACGTAATACTAACACCGCTAAACCACATGTGACTCCACTGAAAGTAGTCTTAAGCATACTGTATTTATAATGTACAAGCATTCATGCCGAATTTTTTTTTTTGTTTTCTCTTATAGTGTGTAATGCCCATAAACATAATTTTCTTCTATATTCTAGGATGCAATTTTTTTTTACTTACTTTCCATAATTTTTAATAGTTGTTAAAAAAAACCACTCTTTGTGTATTTCAAAACATTAAATATATATATATATATTTTTTTTTTTGAAATTGATCATATTTTTAATGATTCTTTCTTATTATAACGTTATATAGATGATGTAATAGTTTTTGGTAAAAATAGTGAATTCAAACCAAATATTATGTTCTACCCTGACAATCTCAACCTTCTTAAAACTAATTTTAACTCTAATATGGTTGAATTCCTAGATTTAGACTTGCATCTTATTGACAATAGAGTAGTCTGTAACATTTATGACAAAAGAGATTCTTTTAGTTTCCATGTAATTAAAATTCCTGTATGGAACAGCAATTTGCATCTATCAATTTACAGAAATATTGTTTTGAATTTTTTACTTAGGAATGATAACTTAACTACCAACAAAATAGATAAATTTAATAATATCAAGAAATTCTTCCAATGCTGCTTAGATCATGACTATCCTTTTAACTTCTTAAGAACATATATTCATCACAAATACATTAATCGTCTTGCTATTTCTGATTTCAAAACCACCATACAACAATAGGATTTCAAAGTCAGCATTTTAGTGGTTTTGCTGTGAAGATTCTGTTTTAACACTCTTCACACAGTTTATTTTTTAAACACCCTTCTTAAAAATCCTATAATGTGAAAAATTTCTACATTTTTAGCAACCAAACCAAATTTCTACATTTTGACAACCAACCAATTTTCTACATTTGTGACAACTAACCAAGTTATAGCCTACTAAATTTGAATGTAATCTTTCTTGGCGTCTTCCTTACAAGCTGGTATAAAGGATGAGTTTAAGTGCAATTTAGATTTTTATCACAACATATATAAGCTTTCCATCGATTTCAAGAGTGTTCGATCTCCTGGAATAAGCTATGTTAGCAGAATTTTTAAAATCTTTTTGGAAGAATCCTTTTACTGGGTAATTCTTTTAATATTTTTCTGCTTAAACATTTTGGGAGATTTTTTGCTTAATAGTAGTCGGTTGTTCTTTCATATTTCTATGGGATTTTTTATACTTTGAATTTTTTATATTTTGGATTTTGTATACTTTAAATTTCTATTTATTTTATTTTGGTCATTCCTACCGAGTTGCAAAGGGGGAAGGTTGGCGCCTTCAAACTAGTTTAACCCCACTTATTCGGTCCTAAGTCCGAAATTGCATTTTGACTCGCTAGGTTCTTATTTGTATTTCATTAGATTTTTTTTCCCTGTTATGTTCTATTTTTTTATATAAACATTTTTTTTCCATATATATATATATATATATATATATATATATATTTAATGTTTTGAAATACAAATTTTACGTATTAATTTTATGTATAAAATACAAATTAATGTCAATTTTATTATGCCATGTATTTCTTTCATTTTATGTTACTATATATATATATATATATATATATATATATACACATGTCCAAAAGTTAAGTATACTTGATAATTATGTGAATAAAGAAGTGGGACGGATCTATACGGTCTTCCACTAACCTTCTCTATTTTCTTTAAAGTAATGTATTTATTTCAACCTATCACCACCGGGAGCCAAGCGTGATCTATGCAAATGAGATATATTACATAAGTTCGGGTTTCGCGAGTTAAAGGAGTTAAGTAAAGTGAAGAGATAGAAGAGTTAAATTAAGTTAAGTACAGTTCGGTAGGTCAGCACGCAGTAGTTGACATTCGTAGATAGCAGTTGACAGATAATTAAAAGACGCTTGTTATTTCCCATTTATGAGGAAATTTATTTATAAATATGTATACACACCTGCGACCTTTACCAGAAGGTAAATTATAAAAACGGCTTACCAGCTGGTCAGTTAATTCTGATAGTAACAAATTTTCCGACTGAAATAGTATCTTTAGATTTATTAGGTCCGTACCCTGCCACTAGTCCGGAACGTTATAAATTCATTTTAGTAATAACGTATAATTTTTCTAAAGGGGTCGAAATAGTTCCCTTAAGAAACGCTTCGGCTAAGGCAATTGCCAATGCATTTTTAGAGAATTATATTTCGCGTTATGGAGCTCCAGTAAAGTTATTCAGTGATAATAGCCCACAAATGATTTCCGAAGTTTTTGAGCAGGTGTGTCGCATGTTGAACATAAAACGTGTTAAAACGGTGGTATATCGGCCACAAGCGAATCAAACGGAGAGAGTTAATCGTACTCTTCTACAAATGATTTTGAGTTTTGTAGAAGATAATCATACACATTGGGACCAATTTCTTAAAGAGTTTAGTTATGCTTTGAGGGCAGCAGTACATGAAACAACGGGGAAAGCACCAGTGGAATTACTTTTAGGTAGAAAATAAATCACAAGGCAATATGGAAAGGTTGTTTGAGGAGGCTAGTAGAAATACTAGGACAAAACATGAAAAATGGGCAAAATACTAAAATAAGAGGAGACGGGACGTTAATGTGACGGTTGCTGATCTAGCGTTGGTTCAAACTCACCCGTTGAATTCAGCGAGTAAGAAAATTGTGGGTAAATGTATGCCAAAGTTTGAGGGCCCATATAAGTTTTTGAGTTTGCAAAATAATAGTTTAGTAATATTGAAGTTTCGTAAAAGAATAATGGTTAATGTGTATCAGGTGAGAATTTACCATCAAAGAGAATCAGAAGACAGTGTCGGTGAATCTGAAATTGCGGGACGTAGTAAGCATAGGGCAGTAACATCAGAAAGGTCGAATGATAGGCGGCCGAGAGTAGTGCAGTCAGAAAGCGATGAAAATAGTCGTAGAGGATCAGGATCAGGAAATTTGGAAGGTATTGGAGATGTAGCCAGGGATAGACGCGATAGAGAGGAGGTGAGAAGGGGGAAGTGTGTGCGGATGGAATCAACTGTTTCTTCGAGGGCTGACGCGTATAATTTCAGGAAGAGGAAGGCACTCTTTTCGGAGAGGGAGAAAAGAAGGCCAGAATCCTGAGTCTAGATGCAACAAAGGAAGAAGAGTCCAGAGGCACCAGCATCCAGAGGAAAAAGAAAGTTGACCTCGCCCATGCCGTCTCGTCCATCAGTAATGCGATGCAGAAGGAGAGAATATGAGATGCAGTCAGAGGAACAGCAATTCCAGGAACATCCCGCAGAGAGGAGGATAGAAAGTCCAGATGCAACAGGTCCCGTCCAGTCCAGCAGGAACGTCACTGCCCGTACAACCTCCGGAGTCGACGTCGAGTGGACAGCAGC
>BMAO01011649.1:0-46858 GCA_019973975.1 Trichonephila clavata | reverse complement strand
ATCATTTTGGAAAGGGTCACGGTGCTCGACTATTTTTTCGACCGACTGTAACATAAGTGGCTAGTTTTTTTGGAAAATGTACATGTCTTTCTGAATTTGTGGTATATATTGGTTTTTTTGTTAGTATATATTTTATCATCTTTTACACTTTTGCTCACTGAAGGTGGAGTTTCACACACAGTTTCTAAGAGAAGATGTGCGGGTTTGACGCGATCTAGAGAAACTTTAGTTTTTCGACCATTAACGTCAATGGTGATAGTTTTGTCTGTTCTGGACAGAACTTTATGTAGTCCAGTATACGGTTGACATAAAGGTGGTTGCACACGATCGATTCTCAAAAAGATATGAGATGATGATTTTAGTGAAGGATGAATGTAAAATCGATCAGTGCAGTGAGCAGATGTTGCAACAGGATTCAGTTGTTGCATTCTGTTACGAAGATTAGTGATGAAATTATTATCACAAAAAGGAATGTTTGATATATCTATCATGCCACTAGGAAGACGCAGGTTTGTTCCATAAACAATTTCAGCAAAAGAAGATTGCAGATCTTCTTTAACTGCTGTTCTAATGCCGAGAAGAATGATGGGGACCATTTCAGACCATCTGTCATTCTCATGGGCTTTAATGGCTGATTTTAAATGTCGATGGAAACGTTCCACTATTCCATTTGAAACTGGATGATATGTTGTAGTTTTGATCTTTTATGTTCCCAGCATGCGAGTAAATTCAGCATACATTGATGAACGCATCTGGGTTCCTTGATCAGAGGTGATTATAGATGGGCAACCAAAACGAGGGATCCAAGTGTCAAAAATTGCACGGCAAATGGTTTTTGCTTGCATATCTGGAATGGGGATTGCTTCTGGCCATCTGGAGAAGCGGTCGATTATCGTAAGAAGATAACGGTGATCTTCAGATGGTGGCAAGGGACCTACAATATCTATGTGAATGTGAGTGAATCTAGCGTCAGGAAGAGAAAACGTTCCTAGAGGTGTTTTAGTGTGCCTTTGGATTTTCGACTTTTGACACGATTCACAACACCGGACCCATTGCTTTATTTGGCTTTTCATGCCAGGCCACACGTAGCGAGAGCAGATGAGTTTTGTAGAAGCTACTATCCCTGGATGTGCAAGATTATGAAGATGGTTGAATATTGTTCTTCGAAACGATGCAGGGACGAAAGGACGTGGAACTCTTGTTGAAATATCGCAAAGCAAATTGCAATCTGAGGTTTGGCATGGTTTTAGCTCTAATTTAAAAGATGATTCATTATTCTGCAGAAATTTTTGAACTTCTGGATCATTTTTCTGTGCTAATGCAAATTCTTTAAAATTTAAATTTGGAGAATTAGTAATTGAATCAATTTCGATTCTGGAAAGAGCATCAGCAACTATGTTCTCTGAACCTTGCACATGCCGAATGTCGGTAGAATATTGGGAAATTAAATCTAATTGGCGTAGTTGTCGAGGAGAACATTTATTTGGGTTTTGTTTAAAAGCATAAATTAGGGGCTTTTGGTCAGTGTATATTGTGAAGTTTCTGCCTTCTAACATATGCTTGAATTTTCTTATAGCCGAATAAATTGAAAATAGTTCCCTATCATAAGTTGACCACTTTTGCTGACTTTTGTTAAGTTTCATGGAGAAAAAGGCTATTGGTTCCCATTTCCCCTGTGATAATTGGGATAAAGTGCCTCCAATAGCAATATCTGAAGCGTCCACCCATAGGCTCAATTGAGCCCCTTGAATAGGATTTCTTCAAAGGGTAGCTTCTTCCATAGCGTTTTTCGCGGCAAGAAAAGCTTGTTCTGCGTTTTCATTCCATTTTAATGGTTCGGATGATTTGCGAACACTAGAATGAGATTTCTTTTGATTTGTATGTCCTTCTAGAAACTGATCAATGGGAGCAAGTATATGTGCGGCTTTTGGTATAAAGCACCTATAAAAGTTAAACATGCCCAAAAATCTACGCAATTGTGTTAATGTGTTTGGCTTAGGAAAATCTAGAATACATTTTACTTCATCAGGTAGAGGTTTAATTCCATTTTCTGACAGATTAAAGCCTAAAAAGTCTATTGATGATGCACCAAATATGCATTTAGATACATTAATGCATAGACAATATTCATCTAATTTTGAAAATAGGTTTTTTAAATGTTGTTGATGTTCCTGGGGATTTTTAGATGCAATTAAAATGTCATCGACAAAAGCGTAAATTCCAGGTAAGCCACGAGTGACTTCATCGATAAAGCGTTGAAACGTTGCGGATGCGTCACACAATCCAAATTGCATTCGTGTACTTTCAAATAAACCAAATGGAGTGCAAATTGTCGTTTTGTGTATATCATCTGGGTGAATAGGAATTTGATGATAGGCTTTTACTAGATCAATTCGACTAAAAACTTTTGAGCCATGTAATTCAGCTGTAAAATCAGCAATACAAGGAATGGGGTATTTATCTTTTAATGTTTGAGAATTTAACGCTCTATAATCGCCAACAGGTCTCCAATCTAAAGTACCTTTCTTAGAAACCATATAAAGTGGGGAAGCGTAGTTACTTTTCGAAGGTCGTAAATGTCCCAGATGCATCATGTTTTGAAATTCTGTTTTTGCTATTTTTAGGCGATCTGGTGCCAACCTTCGGGGTTTTGCTACCACAGGAGGACCTTTTGTTATTATATGGTGAACAGTGTTATGTTTCACTGTTTGATTTGGATTAGGCAATTTTGTGATAGAGGGAAATTCTTTCAAAAGTTTATGGTAATTTGTATCTTTAGAGAAAGAAATCTGGACTGAATGGAGATTAGCATGTTTTAAATGGCCTACTGATTGTAATTTTGCTTTAGTATCTCTAAGACATTTATGTCTGAGATCTGGCACCAATTCAAAATAACGGAGGAAATCTGCACCAAGAATTGGTGTACTTACATCTGCAATCAGAAAAGTCCACATAAAATCTCTTCGTAAATTAAAATTTAAGGTTAATGTTTTCTGCCCATATACATTAATTGAGGATGAATTCGCGGCAAAAAGGGTTTGTCGTGAAGCATTTCTTTTTTGATAGGCATTAGCAGAAATTAAAGACACGTCAGAACCGGTGTAGACCAGAAAGGAGACATTTGTTGTCCGGTCTCGAATGAACAGGCGACGCGATTCCTTGGGCAAAGAATAAGTCGCCATTATTCTTTGCTGGCTTCGTTTCCCTGCCATGTGCATGGTTTAATGCATTTGTCTTCTCTACATTGATTTCCGAAACGCCTGTGAAACCAGCAAATCGAAAAATCACGCTTATTCGAAATGCTTCTTTCACGGGAATTTTTGTTCCGACGGTATGGAGAGCGACCACGAGAGATTGAAAGGCGATCAATTCTTTTATTTAATTTTTCAATTTCACGAAACAGTTTAGATTCTAATGATTGTTCCTTTTTATTAGAAACAGAAAAAGTTTCAATAGGAGATGGCGAGACTTCGAAAATTCTGTCCGCAATGTCGGCGGCTTTGTCTAACGTGAGGTCAGAAACAGCAGCTAAAATTGTTTGAACCGAAGACGGCAAACGCTGCAGAAATAATAACTCAGTCATCAGTTTATCATCAACATTCAAAGATTCCGCACGCCGTTTCATGTTACGCAGTAGTTCGGAAGGTTTTCGAGAGCCTAATACTTCCCCCGAAAGAAGTTTCCGAATCTCCTGCTGGGACGATTCCCCTGAACGATTTATGAGTTCGTTTTTTATTTGCGCGTAGGGATCAGTGGCATCTGGGTGCATGAGGACATCGCGAACTAAAGACGCGGTGTCGGGAGGGAGATGAGCTACTAAATGTAATTGTGTGTGTGTGTGTGTGTACTTAGTTAAAGACTCGGTTATTGGTTTTTGTGTTGCTAAAGCGAATGTACTCTCGCACATAACAAACCCCAAGGTGGGATCGGATCTATTATATACTGGTAATTTTACAGCATTTACTTCCGAAATTGTGCAAGGTTTTAGAACAAAATTATTAAATAAACAATAAAATAGATATACATTCAATAATAAAAACGCTATAATAATCAGTAATATTATATTTAATTAGAATTTGGCATTTTCATCGATAGTACACATGATATTTTTTTACAACTTGTATCACAAGAATTTTATTTCATCCGAAATTATTACATGCAATCAAGTAATTTTAGCATTAAATATGAAAGAATAAATAAAATACGAAATTGACAAAACAATTCAAGTTAAATTAAAAGCACAGAAAAATGAAACAGAGAAAAAAAATCCACTTATCTGTGATACATTTGCAGTTGAAGATGAGAGCCACACCCGAAATCGAAACCAAGGATGTAGATGCTCGGATCCATAGACAAAGGAATTGAGTCCTTATACTAAATTTAGTTGAATGACGATGTTTTTTTCCCCATCACCATCGATTACGTAAAATACTATTCACAAGGTAAAGGTTTTGTGTGAATATACGGGGTCACCACTATGGTGAAAAGAGGCAACAATTCTCATACTATATTAATTTATTGCGGTGCTCGCCACACATAGGTTTCGTGTGTTTACATCGCTCTGCGTCCGCCAGGCCAGATTCTCAAAACTATTCTAAGGGGTTGCCATATTCCGTACGGGACCCATGGTCGGGTTTACCACAAATTACATACTGAAAGAAATTATTTCCATTTTTACAGCGGAAACTATCGCCATATGGAATGCGTTAAAAAATTGGGTTTCAGAAACAGAAAACTATGTCATCCTGACGGACAGCTTATCAGTTCTAAAAAGTATCCTTAATATTAATAGAAAATCCAGTACGATAATATTAAATTTAAATTCGACATTACACGAGTGTCTCCAAATAGCTCAATCAATTACATTCATTTGGGTACCAGCTCACAAGGGAATAGAAATTAATGAAGTAGATAAATTAGCTAAAGCCTCTCCAAATACTTGGAATATTATTCCTTGGATTACTTGGGAAGATCAACATACTTTTTTCAAAAATCAACACAAAAGCGACAACGAAGAAATGGAAAAAGAGCAAGAGACATAAAAATTATAGTTATATTTCTCATCTTAAAAAATGGAAAAGACAGGCAGCAAAAAATAGAAATACAGAAGTTTTAATTAATAAGCTACGGGCAAAGAAATTACCATTAAATGATATTTATTTTCTTTTTAAACAAACAGATTCTCCATTGTGTTCAGATTGCCATGTACCAGAAACTAGTGAACATTTTATTTTAACCTGCAACAAATATCAATCGCAACGTAAAATATTGAAAAATTTTATCTCTAATCATAGTGAATGGTCTTATTCATCTATAGCGAATTGTGATACATTAGAGCAGGGGTCACCAAACTTTTTTGATCATCGCCCCCTATATAATTTTTCGAAATCTCCATAGACCCCCACAATTGTAATTTTCAGGTAATTAAAATAAAACTATATATTAGTCTAAATATTTAATAAATCAGAAACAGTAAGTAAAGTAGCTACAGATTTTTTACTTCTTAATGAGATGAGTGTGCCTGGTGTTTCTTGGCAAGGTTCGCTATATTGGGTTCGAAATTAGTCAATTTTAACCGTAAATCCCCTCGAAGCTCCACATTTAATTTATTTCTGTTTTTAGTTAAAATTGAATTAACGTGACTGAAACCGGCTTCAACCATATACGAACTTGGAAACGCCAGCATAAATGGCTGAGCCATTTCGTAAAGTTTCACATATTTTTGCTTTATACTTATGTAGGAAAGGAGTGCAAGTTTTCTTTTACTTCTTTTGATTTTTATTGTAAGAGATGGCACCACTAATCGAAACCACGTGAGTTTTAGCTGCGCGATACGATGAGGTCATGTATTTATAAAGGGGGCAGAAAAGAAAAACTGAGAGTTGCACCAAAGCTTGAACGAATGCAGGTCAGAGGAAATCGCTCTCTCCGTTGTTTTGAGAAAGAGTACGTGTTTTCGGAATTAGTATGGTGCTATCTCGAATTATTTAAAACCCCTTGTAAATAGTAAATGTTTTAGTTGTGTTATTAATAAATTAAGTTATTTTAACTCTGCGTGCTTATTTTAACATTAAAATCGAACCTTCCCCTAGACGCTGTCCCACAAATTGGGGGTTCGACCGAGAATTTTTAAACTATTCAAAGTTTTATCTAAGAGCATTTTTTAAAAGTTTTACCTCCTCATCGATTTTTGATTTCCTGAGCGGTACATAGACCTTGCCTTGCATCGAATAGAGACCCGGCGAAACCTTCAGCTGGATAAGAAATTTTACGAGCGATACGGAAATACTTCAGCGAGAACAGTCAACAGGAAAAGGAGTCCATTGACTTGGTTAGAAGCACAGAATCTTGGTGAATTTCCACGTCAGCTGCAGTCAACCAAAACTGGAGGCCCAGCGACTGAACGAATTGAACGGGATTACCTTGATCATTGAGGTCAACACTGACGAGAGAACCTTTGGAACTGCATCGAATTGCGAGTTATCAATACGAAACAAGATTTCCTGTGTCATTGAGGTCAACGTAAAGAGTCTTCAGAATTACATTGAATTGTGCTAGTATCCTTTTTTTTGGTATTGAGTGGGTAATAGGCGAAAATTATATAAATGAATGATTTTGTGTGTATATTTCCTGTTCTATGAATCTGAAATTGAATTTTGAAGTACTAGGTACTTTTATTGGTTTAATTGCAGACATAGATATTTGATGTTCTTTTAGTTTTGGATTAATAACTGAGTACTTTCCGTGTTTTTTCTTAGTAATCTATTTTTGATAAATGAGAGGAACGCGTTTTTTTTAAATAAAAAATAAAATTGATATTAATTGTAATACTGTTGTGTTTTGTAAAAGGATTTAAGTTCCGGGAATTCTTTAAAAAGTCTATTTTTGTCTATAATTGTTTATAATTCATAATTGCATCTTATTTAAATTATCTTTTGTTTCTTTTTAAGTGATTAAACTTTTTGCGTGTCATTTTAATGGTTTTGTCTCATTTAACTTGGGTAAAAATTTAAGTTGTTCTCTGGGTCACCATTCTGAGTATAAAAATGGCATTCTTACTCGCGAAAAGGAAAGAGGATTTGGTGTCACTCGCCGAGGATTTGGATCTTACTATTGAAGCAGGTATCACAAAATTGAAGTTAAAGGAGCTGATCGTAAAAAGCCCAGATTACGTTGAGGACGATGTTAAAAAGATGCTTGATAGCATAGTGGAGGAACGTACAAAAAGAGAAGAGAGAGAAAGGGCTGAGAGAGAGGATATACGAAAGGATGAGCGAGAAAGACGAGAGTACGAATTAGAGAAGTTGCGAATACAAGCGCAACAGACTGCCGGTATGCCGAATAACACCGAAAACGTTCAAGCATCGAATAAACTGTTTCACGAAACTTTTCATAAGTTTAATATGAAGGAAGATATTGGTTTGAATCTTACCTTATTTGAGCGTCATGCAGAACTAACTTTCTTACCGAAAAAAGATTGGGTTCAAAAACTTATAGGTTTAATACCCATCGAAATTGCCCATCTGATCGCAAGAGAACCAACTGATAAGTGTAATGATTACGATCATGTAAAGGATTTACTATTACAAAGATTTAAATTATCTCCGGAAAAATTTCGTCAGTTATTTTTGTTTCACCAAAAGTCCGATGAACGAACATGGCAAGATTTTCAACACGAATTACAGACGTATTTTGATGGATGGACTTTGGGCTTAAAAGTTAACACCTACGACCAATTACGAGAATTAATCATAGCCGATCAAATGAAGAAGAGGGAGCTGTATGATTTTCAGAAACACTTTTTGGACGAATGAGCTAGCGAAATGAGAATCTATTGAGCTAGCGAAAAAATTTGAAGATTATGAGGACGTCCGAAGAACTATAGGGCCAAAGCAGTTAAACTCATTTGCTAAGAGATCGAACAATAACGATAATTGTTCTCAAAGGCAAGAACGTTTTCACCTTGGAAATAATTGGAATGATAGAAAATGCTTTCAATCGACGAGAACTTACGATAAAAGAGTTAAACAGGTAACATGGAGCTACTGCAGGGGACCAGATTACTATGCCGTAGATTGTACAAAGCGCAACAAGGGTACGAAAATCAATAAATCTTCAAGCTCTCCGGTCCAGATCTATTCTCGAATTCAGCAAGACAGAATTAAGACCAGGAAAATAACCATCGGAAACAAGACTTTTGAAGCTCTAATCGACACTGGAAGCTCAGTTTCGCTCATTCGTGAAGATGTAAGCAAAGGAATCATCGAGCAATCGAAGCTGTCGAAGGACATTGTCGTGTTATCTGGATTGGGAAAGTACGAAGTCAAAACAAAAGGATCGTTCCAACGAGAAATCGAATTGGATGGAGAGAAATATTCCGTAATATGGCATGTTGTGCCTGCGGTGCATTTGGAGTTCCAGGCAGTGATAGGATTGGACATTTTGGAACAAGCTTTTGTTGGCTTTGATGAAAAAGGTGTTTATTTCCGTAAACACAAAGAGAAGGTGTGGCTTGTAAATACACAGGTTTATGAAGCAAGAACTGAAGACGAAATCGAAGTTAAACATGTTATCAATCCTCGAATAAGAAAGGAATTCTCTGAACTAATCAACAGCTATACACCTAAGAAGACCGAAATGACAAATGTATCCATGAGAATTATCCTGAAGGATGATATACCAGTTTACCAAACAGCACGCCGTTTGTCATTTCTGGAGAATCAGACCGTCAACAAGCAGATCGATGAATGGTTGGATAAGGGAATCGTGAGTCCAAGCTCTTCTGAATATGCAAGTCCAATCCTGTTAGTCAAGAAGAAAGACGGTACCGACAGACTATGCATTGTCTATAGGAAACTGAACCGAAAACTAAATCAAGGATCGCTTCCCCTTGCCACTGATAGAGGACGTATTGGATAGGCTGCAAGACGCCAAAGTGTATTCCGCGTTAGACTTGAAAAATGGGTTTTTTCATGTCGACGTAAACGAGGATTGCAAGCATTTCACCTCCTTTGTTGTACCAGACGGGCAGTTCGAATTTAATAAGGTACCTTTTGGTCTCAGTACAAGCCCAAGCGTATTCCAAAGATATGTGTACAGCATTTTTAGGGAACTCATGCGAAAAGGCATCGTAATAATTTATTTGGACGATTTGATCGTTCCAGCTAAAGATGAGAAAGAAGGTTTGGAAAAACTAAAGAAGGTGTTTGAGGTCGCATAAAGATATGGGTTGGAGATCAAGTTTGAAAAATGTCAGTTTTTAAAACGAAAGATGGAATTTTTGGGTCACGTTGTCGAAAATGGAACGGTGCGCCCTTCAGTTGCAAAAACGATAGCTGTCAAGAGGTTTCCTGTACTAACGACTGTCAAACAAGTCCAAAGCTTTTTAGGACTCACTGGCTATTTTCGAAAAATTATTCCGTCATACTCTAAAATAGCGAAACCTTTGAGTGATCTAATTAGAAACGACAATCGATTTGTCTTTGAACGTCCTCAAATAGAAGCATTTGAAAAGCTCAAGCAATTATTGACTGAAAGTCCAGTATTAAGTATTTTCCAGCAGGGAAAAACAACTGAATTGCACACGGACGCAAGTCAACAAGGCTACGGAGCCGTCGTACTCCAAGAGCCAGAAGATGGAAAATTGCATCCTGTTCAATACATGTCTAAGAAAACTACTCCAGCAGAGGAGAAGTATAGCAGCTATGAACTTGAAGTTCTTGCTGTTGTCAACGCTTTAAAGAAATTTCGTACCTACCTTATGGGAAATCATTTCAAAGTCATAACGGATTGCTCAGCGTTTCAAAAGACTATGGACAAAAAGGATTTGGTTACTCGTATAGCGCGATGGGCATTATTGCTGGAAGAGTTTGATTATGAAATTGTGCATCGTTCCGGCCAGAGAATGCAACATGTGGATGCCCTTAGCAGATATCCAGTCGCAATAATTACTAACGATACTCTAACCCCAAGATTAAAAAGGGAACAACAAGAGGATGAATACACTCAGAGTCTAAGGTCACTGATTGAAACAAACAGCAATTCAGACTTTTTCGATAAAAACGAAATACTTTACAAATATGTTGAAGGTCGTGAATTGATAGTTGTACCAAGGGATATGCAAACTGGGATAATAAAGTTAGCACATGAGAAGGGACCATATAGAATAGTTAAAGTAAAACCTAGAGATAGATATGATTTAGAGAAAGTGGGTGATCATGAGGGACCTAAGATAACAAATTCATCTGCTAATTTAATGAAATTTTACTCACCATGATGATGTATTTTTATAAAAAGCGTTTTCTATTCTTTTTAAAAGAACATAATGTGTATTAATGTGTTTTGTTTTCTTTGTTATTAATATTTCATTTTTGAGAGTTGTATCCTTATTTTTAAATTTGAATGTCTATCTTGGAATTTTTATCTCCAATTAATATTAATTTTGCAGAGGCCGATATTTTATTGTATGGTATGTAAAATCACTGAGGTCAGTGATTCCCAGGATGGCCGAACTTGTAGGAAAGGAGTGCAAGTTTTCTTTTACTTCTTTTGATTTTTATTGTAAGAGATGGCACCACTAATCGAAACCACGTGAGTTTTAGCTGCGCGATACGATGAGGTCATGTATTTATAAAGGGGGCAGAAAAGAAAAACTGAGAGTTGCACCAAAGCTTGAACGAATGCAGGTCAGAGGAAATCGCTCTCTCCGTTGTTTTGAGAAAGAGTACGTGTTTTCGGAATTAGTATGGTGCTATCTCGAATTATTTAAAACCCCTTGTAAATAATAAATGTTTTAGTTGTGTTATTAATAAATTAAGTTATTTTAACTCTGCGGGCTTATTTTAACATTAAAATCGAACCTTCCCCTAGACGCTGTCCCACATTTATATTAGTCCAAAATTTATGTATTGTCAAATTTTTAATAAGCGTTTTTGCTTCAAGATCGGACAATAGTTCAGCAAGCTCATGTTGTATGTTGATGTCGACGTTATCAGTTTGCGCCGAAAATGGCGCAATAATCCAATCAGGGATGTCGATGTTTTCCAAATCAGCAAAGCGTAGTTTAAAATCGTCGCTTAATTTTTGAAGATGATTTGTATATATTTCCAAGTCTTCTTTTATTTTTAATAGTTGCAGATTTGAAAAATACATATAATCCTTACGTAGCAATGAAGATCTAAATAAATTTAATTTTACTTGGAAACCTAACAGTATTGTCCGAGCTTGGATAATTGTAACATCTTTTCCTTGCAGTTTTGTTAGAACGTCATTAAACTTTCCAAATACGTCTGCTAAATAAAAAATATGGTTCTTATTGTTTTGGAGTTCATTGCTTAGAACAGGATTTATTTCGTTCAGAAATTCTGTCGTGGAGTCAAATAAATTGACGAGCCGTTGCAAGCATACACCTCTAGACAACCATCTAACCTCGGTGTGCAGAAGTAATTGGTTAAATAACTCATTGTTTTCCTCACAAAGTTTGGCAAATAATCTTGATTTAAGAGGTTGAGCTTTAATTTGATTAATAGATTCAATACAAAACTGCAAAGCTTCATGTAACTCTGAACTCAGATATTTTGCTACAAAGTTGTGTCTATGCAACACACAATGAATAGTACGAATACCGGGCACTTTTTCTTTGAGGCATGTAGCAAAACCTCGGCAACGCCCTACCATAGAAGGTAACCATATCTGTGGCTACTGCTATTATATATTTTCAAGCGGAATGTCATATTTATTTAAATATTCTTGTAAACATCTAAAAATTGTCACTCCCTTCCCATCGGTTTCAAGATATTTAGCAAATAAAAATTCATCAATGACTTCTCCTTTAATTTTACTGAAATATCTAACATACGCCATAAGAATAGCAGAAACGCCAAAAACAGATTCATCAAGTTGTATAGAGAACTTGCAATTTTTTAGCTCCGAAACTACTGTGTTTTCTATTTCTTCGGCCATTTCGTCAATACGCCGTTTTACAGAATTTGCACTTAATATCAAAGACTTTAAAACATTAGTAGAGTCTTTTCATCACATTTTCAATGACGTCTTTAATTGCAGGTATTACAATTTCTTCTGCGATTGTGTGGAGTTTCCCCCTCTTTGGTATATTAAGCGAAATCTTGTACGAGCAATTAATCCTCCTTCATTTTCAATTTCAGTAGACTGTTTCATAAAACTTTTTAGAGTTGGTCGACATGTGAATTTTTCTTTGAGTTTTTTGAAAAATTCTAATTCTTCATTTTTTTATCTGAATGAAGCCTTTCAAGATGATCTTTCATTTTTGACGGTTTCATGTATTCATTTCCAAAAGTTTTTTCGCATATAAAACACATAGGAATAGTTTCATTTGTCGGTGAACAAATAAATCCAAATTTTAAGTAATCCAATGAATAATACCGACATTTCTTTTTAGATACTGAAGCTGTCATTTTTAAATTAGAGTTCTGTAAATAAGTTAAAATTAAGTTGGTATATTATACTAATCCACATTATTAAAGCTTACCTTTTCACAAGTAACAATAATTAAAATTGATACCAAAACTAAACGAATAGTTTTATAGAAACAATAACTAATTATCCAATGGTAGATATAATAGTAGTAATAATGACACTATATATACAAGCATTTAATACTGTTCACAGTTCACACAAAGATAGCTGAAAATGCATATGATATTTGCGTTTGTAGCATCCAGTGTAGAATTGGACAAGCGCACATATGCATCTGACTCATATGCAAGGCTCGTATGGTTTGCGATGGAGACAAAGGGCGAACCAACGACACGATGCGTAACTGCCGTATAAAAAAGAAAAGAACTAAAACCACACACATAAGAAGAAAGAAAACGGAGTACTGAAGATTCCCTTCGCGCTTAATGCATAGAAAGCCAACGGCAGTGTCGTCGCTTGCCAAGTCTGCGCCAAAGGCTCCTAATTGGTTGATGGGTTCGCCAGCAAGAGACACGGATAAGCCTCAATCGCTCTTCTGGCTACATACTATGAGTCGTGCAAATTACAAACTGGTCACAAGGTCAAGTTGTGACGTCACGGTATACATACGAAAACCCATATAAGGAAAAAAGGGGCAGATTGTTTGGGAAATCTTCAATAACGTGGGCTGGATTTTCTACCGCCAAATCCTCTTTTCCAGCCGAAGATCGATAGCCGAGGCGTATCCTTGAGAGGATCCGGTTTGTAGTAACCATATGCGATACGATTCTCCTCAGAGAGAAAACTCAGCGTAGTAATACATTGTATTCCTGACATTCGGGTTTTCATTTCAGTGATGATGTTTTCTGAAAATATTACCAGTGTAATTTAAAGGGTAGGTTAAACGATTTCTCGAATACACATTTTAAACTTTTTTTTATCTCAAAATCAGATTTAAAAAAACTTTATGTACATGTCAACTAAGTTAAATTTCAAGTTTTTTTCTTTTCAAAGCAAAGAGTTATTATTTAAATTCGAAGCTAAATTACATTATTTTTATAAGTACAAGACATAAGTATCAAATGAAACATAGTTTTAATTTTTTGCCAGAACAAAGGAAAATAATTACTTATAATTATGAAAAAACACACATTTTAGTACAATCAGTGCAGATTGTCAAGTCAAACTAATCCAGAAATCTCAAATATCTTACTATCCTAAATATCTATTATTTGTTTTATCTCATCATTACCTTAATTTTTAAAGGAGATAATCACTGAGATTTTTCGAAATAATCGAATGCTTTTCTGAAAAAATTTTCTTCCTTTATATATATATACAGAGATGATTTATTTTTTAAAATCATAGATTATTTTATATTGTTTTTTTTAAAAAATATAATAGTTACAAGGGTTTTATTACAATTTGGAAGGGAATATATACTTATATACAGTACAATATCTTACACATTTCATAATTTTCATTATATTTCTCTTTTTTTTAACTACAGATTTTCGAAAAAATAGTGATTTACAAAAAGCTGTTGATATTGTATGAGTTTTTGAATAGTATAAGAAAATTCATTTCTGCTCCTGATAATAAAAGTGGCTGCGGTAACCTAGTGGTCAAGGTAACGGACTCGTGGCCGGCGTGTCATGAGTTCGAGCCCAATACCACTGAAGACCCTCATTGTAGGGGGTGGGGCAATGCATAAAAAGTCTATCGATGCTTAAACGTTCTCTCATTGGTGTGATGTAGAAGTTAGGAGAGGGGTTGCCAGCTCAGGTGTTGTCCTCGTCACTTGACCGTGGTTCAAAATTACGAGGTCCATCTTCAAAAACCCTCGAGTAGCTGAATAATGTAATGCTAATATTTATTCACTCAAGATAATAAATGTGTTGAAAATAAATCTCGAATTATCCACGCGTAATAAAGCTAGAATTTTCAACAACCAAAACATCACGGCTTCTAGGATTCCTGGGAAGGGATGACTGTAAATTGATATCTTTGCTCCACCACTTTGAATGAACAGGAAATTCATTAGGGATATAAACATATTTATCTTAAAATTAACATTTCAAAATTTAGTATTTTTTATGAAACTAATCAAAATAAAAACTGTAGAATTAACTAATATCTTTTTGTGAATCTTCCTTGATATTATTCCTTTTAATTACTTTTACACGTTTACATACATCTGTATAAAATAATTAAGTAATTCTTTTTTCTAAACAGGACATAAGATGTAAAATTTCTTTTCATTGAAAATGAGTGATTTCCATTTTGTACAATTTATACTTCAATATTTGAACCATATGAAACTACAATTATAGCAAAAGTTATAATTGACATAGTTTAAATATCTATGTAAAAATTAAAATAGAATTGAGACAATGATGAAATAACAGAATTTATGTGCTCCTTAATCCATTGTTTTCTAATAAAAGTTGATAAACATTTAAAAACATGTAAATCTCAAAAACTTGGAAAATGATTTTAAAAATATCATATTATATCTGAAGGTTGAATATATTATGCCAATTGCAAAATTTTAAAATGAATGTTGAAAAAAAGAATATGTTCTGGTTAAACACTTTTCTCCTTGCAAAACAAGAATGAATGTTTTAATCAACAAGACTTAGATTTTTTCAGAGGTCATAGTCAATTTTTAAAAAATGATAGCATTAATTTTTTGATTTGTTTAAAGACCATAGCCAATAAAAATATGATTAGTAGCATTTTCTTAATTTCAGAACTTAAAACAAAAATCAGTAAAAAAAAGTATTCAAAAATATCAATCAATTCAGCGTTTTTCAAACTGTGGGGTGCGCCCCTCCAGGGGGGGGGATAACCCTACAAGGAGGGTGTGAGCATTTCGGAAATAAAAGATTAATTAAGAATGCATCTATATATTACTTTATTGAAAGAAAGCAAAGGAAAATATATTCTGATATAAAAATTAATCAAATATCCATGTACACTGTTATAATATAAATTAAACAGTACAATAGGTAATAAATTTATCTATATTAAATTAAGAACAAGTTTAATAATTACTACCGACTTTCTTGAGCTTGCTATATACAAAATTTAATATATCTTGATAATTTGTGTTATTTATAATTAAGGTCGTATTGTAATTTCAGCGTCAAAGTACATTATTATTGCTTTCAATACAATGTTATTGTATGGGGGGCGATAAAAATTATGATTGAAAATTGGGTCACCAATATTTAAAGTTTGAGAAGCACTGAACGTATTGGTAAACTTTTTGTTTTAGAATATCATACATGGTATGATTTATAGCATACCATATTCGATTGTGTGTCATATGTAACATCTACGTTCTAAAGTATCATTGAATTTTGTAGATAGGATGAAAAAATTATGAAATTAATGTACTTAACTATACCAATAATTTGTAAGAAAATAAAAATTAACTGGTTGTTTTATTTCTCATATAAATTTTTTTTGTCATAATACTGTAATTTTTACCTTCAACATTCAAATTCTGTAAAATTTGAATTTCTTTTTATTTGATTATTACTGCTTAGTTAGAAATATCAGCAAAACTTTCAATTTTATTATAAAAAAAATAAAATACATCTATATTTAAATTTTTAATATGCATAGATTCATAAGAACATAATATATTTAAAATTTAAGGGGAAATGGCATCTTTTGAATAATTTTTTATTTATGCATTTAAAGATTATATGTTTTATCATTTCATATAATGTTTCTATTCAAGAAAATGATAAGAGATGAAATTTTGTAAGTATAATTCACACAATTTTAAAAACTTAAATTTTCCTTAAGAATGTGGAAAATTTTACTTTTTGTATTAACTAATTTTTTGTAATATGCCTAAGAATGTTTTAAACAACCTTAGGGATCAACTTAACAATAATTTAATTAGTTTTGGAGAAAAAAAATGAAATGTTTATGTGTGCTAAAATTCAACAAAAAAGCTAATATCCCCTACATTTTTATTTTTTCTTTAAAAAAAGTATTCAGTGTGTTTCCAGCAAAATGTATCCCTAATTTTTTTGTTACATGTATTATGTATAACACACACGAAAAAAATGGAAGTGACTAGTAATTAATTGGGGAAGGAGTAGCGTTTTGAATGCACTAATGTATCGAAAAAACACAAACTGAGAAAAACCATTTTAAAGTATATAGTTTTTAAAAAATAATTATTATATATAAGCTTAAATATACTCCTTTAGGACATTAGCTATATACATCTCTCAAAAATGGTTGCATTTTCTTATTATTTCAACTCATATATATATATATTATATATATATATATATATATATATATGTATATAATCACTCTTTTGAGAATATTAATTGCACAAGAAAACTTAAGGAGTGTTAAAAAAAAATTTCTGTCATGACAAAAATTTTAGTCTTTTGCTTCACATAATATTGAAATATTAGATTTTTATGAAATGATATGATGAATAAAAACTGAAATTATTCATAAAAAATGCTTTAATTAAAAAATTTTGCATGCACACATTTCACAAAAAATAAATAAATAAAAATTACGTTATTGTAATGCCTCAGAAAAAAATATTCTGCTTTATATGTAACACTTTCCTTTTTTGTAGCTATTATTTTTCTTTTTCAAATAGTTTTTTTAATCAAAAAACATTCTTTAGCCTTTATATATTTATATAAAAGGGCATGATCGAATTACCTGATTTGTTTGTTTATATTTTTTAATTGAAGTTTTTTCCCACTTTAATTTTCAGGCGTACAAAAGTGATATATCAATCGAAAGATAATAATGCAAAAAATACGACTAAATAAAAATATAAAATACGATATATTGGTCGTTTTTAAAATAACGAGTTTTCATAAGGAATTTTGAAAATCTGAATTAAAATTCGAGTAATGACTAACACAACTAATCGAATTTATTTTCCAAAATTTAGCCAACTAATCAACACAAGAAAATTACTTTGCTGCTGTTACATCCAATTAAAATTTTTGAGGGGAAAAAAAATATGCTTGCATTATTTTTATCTAGTTTAAGAAAAAAAATGCTGTTTTAACTAATTTGTTCAAATAAAGTAAATCTAGTAGTTATATTTAATAAACGTCATGAGTAAGAGATGAAAAAGGTAAATGTTTGCTTGATTAAATGAGTGTTGGAAAAAATTGCTTTATTTTCAATGTTTCATAAAAAAACTATATTCAACATTTTTTAAAATTTAATAATGATATAATCTAATAGAACTAAAAAAGTTTATTGAATAATAATACAGCAATTAAGCATTACAGGAAGTTTTTCAAATTATTTCACATTCGAATTGAATAATATGAATTCTTTTTTGTAATGGACTTCATAATTTATATGCAGTGAAATGAAGAAACCTCTCAGAGCTGGAACGTCTTTCAATTTCCACATAATATCATTTGACAATTCCGAGACATCGTTTCGTTTCATACTTACGGTATTCTGCATAATAAAAATTTGATGAATGTCAGGATTCGAACTAGGCGGTGACCCTGTAAGAAAGATAGAAGCTGCAGAAATATCTTATAATACAAAATAAAAATTAACGTGGATGCTAAATAACATATAAAATTATTCACCAGAATGCAGATTCGTATGATGGGAGTGTATTACAAAAACCTGTTGGGAAATGCAATATTTTAATGTATAAAAGAAAGTAGAAAAGGAAAAGGACTTATTTTAAAGCGTTAGGTTTAAACTTTATAAAAGGGAGTAGATTTCTTTGAATAAAGGACCTGGTTTGAAAATATACGAAATTGTGTGTATTAAAAGTTTATAATTCCATAAATTCGCCGGCAGATGAATTTCACCATCTTACCTGTTGAAGGGGGGCTTTAAAAATCAACAAATACTGTGTTGCTTTCACAAGTATTAAAAAGGAATTTTGCGGTTGTTTTCTGATGTGTTTCCCGTTCAGTGACAGACTATTGATTATTTGTAAATTCTTCTCCTGAGTGTGGGACAACAATTCTTTCTCTGATAAATGCTATTGATTCCAACTGAAATACTTGATCATGAAACATTTTCAGAGGTAATTTCCTCAAATTTAACAATGGACCTTTTCTTATAATACGCCATCAGTATGTAAATAAATGTTTACCTTTTTTTCCCCTTATTAGAAATCTTTTTTCTTCAAAACTCTTCCCAATTGGGATCTCCTTCCTCATCATCAACAAAAGGTACTTCATCATCATCACTTAAGGCTAAAAGAAATGAATAATATTCTTGTTTAAAAGAGTACAACTATCTCGTGGCAGCAATTTTTTTAAATGCAAAATGTAATACCATTTAGTAATTTTTTATTAAAAGTCTTTGGCATCATGTCAGAAATGCCCTCGGATTCGACTGTGGGTGCTTCAATTTTTTTCAACTGTAGGCCTTCTTTTCCGTATCCTAGAAAAACCCAAGATATCTATATATATAAAGGAGAAAAGCGACTGACTGACTGACTGACTGACTAATCACGATATCTCCGGAACTATTCAACCTACAGACTTGAAATTTGGTAGACATGTTCCTTTCATAGAGTGACGTCAGCTAAGAATGGATTTTCCGAAATTCGAAACGCAAGGGGCGTTAAGGGGGTTACGGGGCGTTATAAATAATAGCTTCCATAATTAAACTACTTGATGTACAATCTTGAAATTGGGTAAGCAGATTCCTTTCAGAGAGTAGAGATCCGCTACAAAATGAGTTTGGTGAAAATCGACCCCCAAGTGGCGTTGCAGGGGCTTAAGGGGCGTTATAGATAATTATTTCCATTTTTAAACTATTTGACGCACTGTCTTTAAATTTGATATAAATAGATTCCTTTCGTAGAATAATGATCAGTTACAAAACAGGTTTTGTGAAAACAGACTTCTAAGTGGCGTTGTGGGGGATTAAGGGACGTAATAGATAAATATATCCGTTTTTAAACTACTTCACCTACCTGCTTGAAAATTGGTAGGTAAGTTTGTTTCCTGGAGTAAATATCCGCTACAAAATGGGTTTTGGGAAAATTGACCCACGAGGGGTGTTGCGGGGGCGGGGGGTTTAAGGGGAGTTATAAATTCCGATTTTTAAGTTACTAGACGTACAGTCTTGAAACTTAGTAAGCAGATTCCTATTCATAGGGTAGAGATACGCTACAAAATGGGTTTCGTGGAAATCCCCCCCCCCAAGTGGCGTTGCGAGACTTAAGGGGCGTTATAAATAATTATTTCCATTTTTAAACTATTAGACGCAGTCTTTATATTTGATAAATAGATTTCTTTCATAGAGTAGAGACCAGCTATAAGAAAGTTTTGTGAAAACAGTCCTCTAAGTGGCGTTTCAGGGAATTAAGTGGCGTAATAAATAAATATTTTCGTTTTTAAACTACTTGACCTACCTGCTTGAAAATTGGTAGGAATGTTTCTTTCATGGAGTAAATATCCGCTACAAAACAGGTTTGGGGGAAATTGACCCCAAGGGGTGTTGCGGGGGTGGTGGTTTAAGGGGCGTTATAAATTCCGATTTTTAAGTTATTAGACGTACAGTCTTGAAACTTAGTAAGCAGATTCCTCTCATAGGGTAGAGATACGCTACAAAATGGGTTTCGCGAAAATTGCCCCCAAGTGGCGTTGCGGGATTTAAGGGGCGTTACAGATAATTATATCCATTTTTAAACTATTAGACACACAGTCTTTATATTTGATAAATAGATTTATTTAATAGAGTCAGCTATAAGAAGGTTTTGTGAAAACAGACTTCTAAGTGGCGTTGCGGGGTATAAGTGGCGTAATAGATAAATATTTTCATTTTTAAACTACTTGACCTAGCTGCTTGAAAATTGGTAGAAATGTTTCTTTCATGGAGTAAATATCCGCTACAAAACGGGTTTGGAGAAAATTGCCCCCCAAGGGGTGTTGCAGGGGGTTAAGGGCAGATATAAATAATTATTTCTATTTTTAAACCATTAGACTCACAGTCTTGAAATTTGGTAAGCAGATTCCTCTCATAGGATAGAAATACACTACAAAATATGTTTTGTGAAAATCGATCCCTAGGTGGCGTTGCGGGGGTTCAAGGGGCGTTATTGATAATTTTTTTGCATTTTTAATTAATTGGACGCACAGTCTTCAAATTTTGCTAAGCAGATTCCTTTCATAGAGTGCAATTCCCCTACAAAATGGGTTTTGTGAAAACAGACCCAGAAGTGGCGTTGCGGGGGCTCAAGTGGCGTTATAGACAATTATCCCCATTTTTAAACTGTTAGACGTACAGTCTTAAAATTTGATAAGCAGATTCCTTTCGTAAAGTAGAGAACCGCTACAAAATGGGTTTTGCGAATATCAACTACCAAGTTTAATTTCGGGAGTTTAAGAGGCGTAATCGATAAATATTTCCATTTTTAAACTATTTGATCATCCTGCTTGAAAATTGGTAGGCATGTTCCTTTCATGGAATAGAGTTCCTCTAACAAAGAGTAAAACGAAAATTGACCCTTAAGGATGTTTGCGAGGGGTCAAGAGGAGTTACAGAAAAAAAATTTATGTTTTTAATTGTTAGACCCATATACTTGAAATTTGTTAAGCATGTTTCTTTTGTTGAATAGAGATCCACTAAGAATGTATTTTAAGCAAATCAAGTTCTTAGGAGGGGTGCAGGGAGTTACTGGGACGTATTGACAAAAAAAATTCCTTTTTTCGAGCTACAAGGACTATAATAATGAAATTTGGTTTGCATTTTTCTTTTGCTGAATTGAAATCCTCTAAGAGCGGTTATATTGGAAAACGGCTCTCAACGGGATTACGGGGATATTGATAGTAAAACTTCTTTTTTTCTGTTAGATTTAGACTTGAAATTTGGCTTGCATGTTCAATTTACGGAGTAGAGATCCACCGAAAATTGGTTTTGCGGGAATCCACTTGGTTTTTGGGTTACGAAAGAGCAAATATCATTCTATACTTCAATTTTAGAGATTTTTAGAAAATACAAATTAGATGAGTTCTGCCCTTTTTTTTGCGACAGTTAAAGGTATAAGTATATTTTTCAATACAATCGAATTCTTAATGCTAGGACTTAGATATCAATAATTTATACATATATATAAGCAGTAAAAATTTATAAAACATCATGAAATACCCAGCGAAGCGGGCGGGTAACAGCTAGTATCTTCTAAAAACATTTGCACTTTTGCGTCCAGAGACTTCAGTGTATTTAGTCGCGTTCTACGGTAAAAATGCAGTGCCATATATTGTATTATAGACTTTTCGGATTTCCTACTAACTATTGATTTTTTAAGATTCCGGTTTTCATTTTCCAAAGGATTTATTGTATTTAATTTATCAGTTTTATTGACAAACTCCCCTTTTTTGTGGTTGGTTGTCTTGTGTATTGCATCGTTGAATAATTTATTTATATTGTGGTATTGAGTTGCGCTGTCCGTACATATTACTGAAGTCTCTGGATTGCAGTGCCTAGCAATACGAGGCCAAAGATCTTTCTTTTTTTCCCCATCAACCAAAAAAAAAATCCCTTCTTTATCGTCCCTGCAATATAAGAAATATTATTTGTAGCATTAATTTTTCAAATCTAAAAATAAATCAAAAATCGTATTAATATCCTACCGACAATATATTCCGAGTACAACTTGGGTCATAGTTTTCGTTTTTCTACCTTTATTGTACTTTCTTTTTGTTAAGAATGTCTCATCTAAAAGAATTGTTTTTCCTGAAACACAACTCATACTTTAACCGAAATACGTTCCTAAATGCAACGAACATATAAATTATTAGAGAAGAAATTGTTATCTCACCTGGTCCTCCAAGAAGCTTATCGTGATGAGATCCAATGATTTCTGCCACTTCTCTTAGCCTGGAGTAAAAGTCTACAATCGTAGCCCAACTCATCTGTGGTTGTCCTCTTCTTCTTCGGAATATATTCAATTGCTCCAAGACTAAACTAATTTGCAGTTTGACGATAAAACATACAATTAATACGAAAACATCTAGTATATGAATTTTTACATTCTCGAAAAAAATGTTTGATGTTGGGTTCACCTGAAAAAAATATATCTATAAAATAATACAATAACAACGTTTCAAAATATTTGTGTGGTTAATACATATATTATATGAACATAAAACACAAAAATCAAATTTTTTTTTGTTGATTACGAAATTTATTATGAATGATTTTTAATGAATAAATAATTTTAATCACACATAATTTTTTTTAAAAATAATTTTTTCAGTTTTAATTTTTTGCATTTTTTTGGCATAATTTTCATGAACATTTACATTGTCCCTTGTCATCTATAATTTCAAATATTCTTATAGCACTTACACTTAAATATAAAATTACTTCACTTCATGGGGTTTTGAACTAATACATTGACACTGAAGTACCTTTTAATTATCAAATAGGAACAATGCCCTGCTCACACATAAATAACCGTATACGTATTATAAAAAAATTCATATTATTAATTTAAAAGTTAAAATCCTAGTATGAAACTCAATTTTTTCAAATATATATATATATAAATATGTGTGTGCGTGAGTATGTCATATTTTTTAAAAATTAACATTTCGAAAAAACATGAAAACGTTTCCAATATCTATACATTGGCTTAACTTTTTTTACCTTTCCCGAGCATTTCAATTGATTTTTTTTTTACATATCCACATCCAACCTAATTTTCGGCTGGAATCTCTATTTGCTGAGGTTTCACTTCCACAAGTGGGACACATTGGAGTCGACATTTTTTCTGGTAAAACTCTTGCTTCTGTTAAAATATCTTTAACGTTTTCTTCAGTTAGTGAGCTGATATCAAATAAATTGATATTTTCCAATAACGGATGCATCTAAAACATTTAAAAAAATGCTCATAATTAGGTTAATTAATTATATTAGAGCATTCATAAACGAATTAAATTATTTCTCGTTGGAAGTTTTTCCCCTCTAAAACATAAAAGTAATAAACAATATTAAGAAATCAGAAATAAAATTAATTATTGAGAAGACACTTAACTATTTCTATTAGTTATTTCAAAAGTTTACAAAGAGCTTATCAAATTCAAGCAAGGAACTCTGAGCAACAATAAATTCCAACTTTGTATTAACAACAACAAAATTGTACAAAAAAAATATATTTTTAATGTCATGAAAACAATGATCAAAATTATAAGTACAAATACTTCTCTTCTGTTATAAGTTAATCTTAAATAAAGATTTATTTGCAACATGATATTGACAATGGCGTGTTTCATTTATTCAATACGTCTCTATCATGGGAATATAGAATTTACAATTTTTACTTTGCATTCTCTTTTCGTCTCTCTTATTAAGATATTAATAACTTAGAATCGCAAAGAAATTAGAAATTTTTGTGTTTTAGAGCTCACTATTCAGATAATTATGCCTCACGGATAATTTGCTGAAGGAAAAAAAATCATTAAATCTCCTCTATCCAAATTCATCAAAATATTTCTCATGGAAAGGTATATGTATAAACTCATCAAAATATTTCTTACTGAATAGCATTTAAGGAAAGATACAGTATGTTTTACTTAAAAAAATTTTTAAAAATTTCTATCAAAATCAGATTAGATAATTAACTTTAAAAACAATAAAAAATGCAATTGTATTCTAAATATATATCAAATATATTTAAACACTTTTCATTAGACAGTTTTACTTACCTTGTAATGTATAAATATGCTCGTCAGCTTCAAATACTTGTTTTATCTGCTACAAGGCGAGAAAACAAGATTTTTTGCAAATGAAATATAAGGTTGAGAATTTCAAAGAAAATGAAAAGAGAAAGTTATTCCGTCTTTAAGAATCGGTTCTTTAGGTCCTTATTGGTTATCAAGTAATTACACCATTCCTTTTAGGAATTAGCCAATGGGATTTCAACAGTTATAAAACACTCAATCATGGGGAATGTGGACGATTGTCTTCTCTCTTATTCTCTCTTTGAAGAAAGACTTTATTGATTACTAAACTATATAGGAATATAACGCATATAGATTATCGTCTTAGGGAATAAAAATTGTCCATCCAATGTGATTTTAAAATTCATTTGTTTGCTACAGAATTGCTATTTTAGTTATGGAAGAATTTACTGGTCGTGAATACGACTAGTGGGCTTCCAATCAAGCCATATTATCGAGTTAAATGATCTTTAAATTCCTAACGCTAATCACGAAGTTAAGAAAGAGAACGCGAACTATGGTTTCATCCTTGTCACTGAAACGCAATTCATATTTTTATAATTACGAGATCCATTACCTATCCAAATTAAAACATATGTGTGTGATTCTGAACCAGTCACTTAATTCTTCTATTGTAATATTATTATTTTGAAAAAGTAGATTATATGTATAGAAACTAATAATTCAGGAGGGGGGGGGGAACACTTCGAAAAAAATTACTCTTGTATAATTTAAATATTATACTACAATAAATTCAAACATTCAAGAACAGATACACTTCTATATTATAAATTAATATAGAGTATGTTGTACAGAAATCATTAATATAAAACATTATCTTGTAGATTATTACACACAAATTCAAATGTTTAATATTATTCAGTCAACTATATAGAAACATATCTTTTGCGAAAAAAAATTCACAGGTCACAAAAAACAGAAATTTTTTTGTTGAATATTTTTTATATGCCACGAAAACAATAAATTAACTTTTAATTTTTTCGTATTCGTTTAATTAATAATCAATACATTCATTGCCGTCTAATTGATTCGATCAGCTGAACTATTTTTTAGCACTTGAAAGCAATTAATCGTGTAAATGTAATTCAAGAATTGGCTCTGTGCATTAAATATCTAAATTCTACGAGGATATAATGCTTAATTATTTAAAGAAATTTAGAAGGGATACTTTAAATTTATAAGAGGACATTTTCTTTCTAAACTTATAATAATCAAATTTATATTATTTGAAGACTCCTAAATTTCTTTGCGTATTCAAAGATAAAAAAAATTCTTTATGTTAATCTTTAAATTTGACCCTTTTTTTTGTTGCTAAATCCTATGTTTTATTTTGCAGAGTTTCTTGATGAAATTATTCATTCGAGTATCTTGATAAAAAAATATTTAAAACTCGTTTATTAAGTCATCAAACACTTTTTTTATGCGAAACATAATTATTACAAAAATATGTTAACAAACTTTATATAAAGTTTTTTTAATGCTTCAGTTTTATTTATTTATTTTACTGTTTATTTTATGCTTCTACATACAAAATACTATGTTTAATTAAATGTTTGGAAATTCTACATCGTCTGAGTTTTTTACGTATGTTTTAAATTTTGATTTTTAAAAATTTAAATACTTTTGGTTAATTCCTTATAGTGATTGCGGTAACCTTGTAGTTATGGTCACGAACTCGAGGCTGGAATGTCTCGGGTTCGAGTCCTGGTGCCACAAGGGACCCACCATGCAGAGCAGGCCGATGTACATTGAATCCGTAGAGGCTCAATGTCTTCCCGATGATGTGGTGTGGCAGTTAGGAAAGGGGGTTGCCAGCTCATATTTTAGTATAATCAGTAAGAATTTCTAGTCAACATATAGTAAGACTGGATCTAATCTAGAAATTTTATATCTCTTACTATTCTAAATGTATTATTTGTTTTATCTTTATCATTATCTTAATTATAAAAGGAGATAATCTCTCATATTTTTGGAAATAAACAACTTTAGTTAAAATTTTTGTTTCTTACAAAATCAATACTTTGAATTTTCCTCCATTAAATTTATTCGCAGCTAATTTATTATACACAAAGATTAACTCATACAAAGTTTTTTCGATATAATAGTTAAGAGATATAATTTGGAAGTGAATATATACTTGGAGTATGGTATTTTGTTTCATATTTCTCATTGTTCTTCTCTTTTTTTTTATTAATAGTTTTTCGAAAAAATAAAGATTTACAAAAAATTGTTGATAGTGCGTAAGTTAGTGAATATATATAGTTCAAGAAAATTCATTTCTGCTCCAGATAAATGTGTGGAAAATAAATCCTGAATTATTCACGTATAATTAATTCAGATTTCTTAACTACTGAAACATCATGACTCTTAGACAGGATTCCTGAAAGAGGGATAAAATTGATATTTTATTTGTATTACTTGACTTAACAGGAAATTGATCAATCATCGATATAAATATATTTATCTTGAATTAACATATCAAAATTTTAACATTTATTTATAGAACAAACTAAGGCAATTTAGAACAAAGGATTTTAGAGGTTTGCTAGTGCCTTTTTCAAATTTCTTTATTCCTTAAAATCCTACATTATTTTTATATAGTTTGACAAAGTTTAGTATTAAAATATGCTCTGATATTAAAACATTAGAAGTAGCAAATGTGCTTAAATAAAGTTAAAGCTTTTCAGTAATTGAATTTGAATTTAATTGAAGCGTTCGCACGAAAGATGAAAAATATGCATGTTAGATGGATTAGCTATTGAATGACTTTTGGAAGAAAGTTGTCCCATATTCATTGCATCGCTAAAAATTATTCAACATTTCTTAAACCTAAAAATTAAATTTTAAATAATAGTAATCAAATAGTGTTATTAATTAAAAAAAACAACAAAAATGGACAACTAATTTTATAAATTAATTTAACATTGAAATTTAAGAACATGGGTTCTTTTGGCTGCAGACTTCAAATTTATATGCAATCACACCTCAGCTAGGATGTTTAATTTGTATTTTATTAACTACCACACAACATCATTCGAGAAATTTGAGATCCCGTTTCTTATATTAAGTCGCACTTGCAGAATTTCACAAAGGGAATTCTTGGTAAAATCAGGATTCGAACCCATGACTAATCTTTTAAACTGCGACCCATTAAAAAAGATAAAAGCTATAGAGATACCTTATACGAAGTAAAAATAGACGTGAAAACTAAATACTATGTAGAATTTTCCCTTAGAATGTAGATTCTTATAAATAGGTCTGTACTGCGGAAATCTATCACGAACTGCAGTCTTTTAATGTATAAAAGAAAGTAGAAATGGAAACAACTGATTTTATAACCATTAAAAAAATAAACTTTATTAAAAATAGGTTTCTTTGAATGAAAAATGAATTGATTAATTTGAACATACCAAATTGTATTAAAAATCTTTAAATTTCATATGAATTTCATTAAATAATTTTTTTTTATATAATTATTCACTTAACAATGTTAGAAAATTGTATTGTTTTTAATATAACAATTATAAATCAAATAGAATGTTTTTCGATAAAATAAAATTACTTAATTAAACCAAAACTTAAATTAAGCCTTTTAAATTCATTAGAATTTCATGCTACAGAAAATAATGTAGGCAAAATGTAGATTCTTCCTTCAAATTGTATACACAATATATGTAGAGAGAGACCTTACTTTTTTTGCTTTTAAATTAGTATTAATGATGCATAATTCACACACATTCTTGCATTTCTTGGTATAAATATTCTCGTAGAAAAAAAATTTAAGTATTCGAATATTCTTTTTTCAAATTTTTCATAAAAATGACACCTTTAAATTAACGAATGCTTCATTTCATAGAGAATGTGATGACTACGGGCCATTTTCCAATTCCATGAATATTATTATTGACAAATCTTAACACGTTCACCAGATCAAATAGCAACATAAACCGTCAGAATAAGCTGTTTTACAATAAATAAAAATACCTATGATAGTGGGTCTCATAAAACAAAAACGTGACTTTAATTTAAAAAAAAAATTAATCAAGTGGAAACTAAATTTTACCCGTTTAACAGATTTATTTACTACATTTAATGAGGTTAGTTTGTACTTACAAGGGGACAGCATGAATTTTATTAAAACAAGAACTATTTCAGCATTTCTCGCCAGATCAGCTAAAGAAGGATAATACTAGAGATCCCGAATTTCATCAATTGGACACAGACAATCTGTCAGGACATATTAACCTAAGTTCAACAGTTAAATGCCTTTAATTCAGATTTTGAAACCAGGGTAGAGAATGCTTTAACTATGGTAATACCACAATCGGCAATGGATTCATATGGTCACATTGAAGAAAAAAATGTCACATTACAATAGGGACTGTTCATAATGACCTCTAACGAAGGTCTTAAAGTTTAGAAACAGATGTCAGGAATTTTGGCTTTAAAAAGTGAAACCTGTTATTAGTCCCGAACTATAGAATATCGCGAGGAAATTTCAAATTGCTTTTCCGAATGTGAAGGAGTTTCAGCACAATGTTGCCTATCTCCAAAAACTAAAAAAAAAAAAAATTGAACACTACTAACAGAGGAGATTTAAGGTTAAATCTGACAAAATTGATACCAAATGTTGAAAATTTGATATTGTAACACCAGATCCTCCCATTAAAATCATTTGTTTATTGTTTAGTTATTTTATTTAACAGTTTTATTTATTAATTAACTTTTAATTTAATTAATTCACAGTGATTTTTAAATTTTAAACACTATACTTCATTACAGTTAGAAATTTAATTCTTTGAACGTAGGGGTAGTAGTACCAGCTGTCAAAAAGACAGTTAAGTTGATAAATTTGCAAAAACTCAATATTAATTAAGCAGGGGTCTATCCCAAACATTGCCCCCTGAAAAACATGACAAGGGGTCTATGAGACAAAAAAGCTTGGGAATATATGTTTTGAAGAGTCCAGCAAAAAACAAATGATTTATTACATATATAGTGAAAATCTCTTAATACGAAATTGAAGGGACTGAAATATTTATTTGAAGAATTTTGTTAAAAGAATTTCGTGTTAAGAGATAGTACAAAAAAAAAAACATATCAACAAAATTAAGTTTATCAGAGCTTATTTTATCTACATCGAATGTATATGCATGTATTTCATAAAAATCAGTGAAACAAAAACATTCACAAGAATTAAATTAAAATTAATACAAAATTTTAAAGTTTTTTGAAAAACAAAACATTTATTGAGTTTTTGGAAAATAATCTAATATTTTTCTTTGCATTGGCTTTTTTAGCATCAAACTGTCAACAAAGTGTTCGATGTCGTTCATTTTGTTATTCATTTCACCATTGGAATGCGTGTGTGTGTCTTAAAACTGCGCACACTTTGTACTGTGTTAAGATAAAAGCACTGCAAATTTCTAAATCTTTAGTGAAGTAACAAATATGGAAAAAAAAATGTTTGTAAAAAGTCACCCAATTAAAATATGATACTATCTGGTATTTTCAAATCAGGCCATATATTCAAGGGAAATCTACACAATCTTTCATAATACTTATTATCTAATGTCTTAAATTTAATCATTTGCATTTTTTTTCAACTATCTTTTATAAACTAGGAAACTGCATTTCATGAAAGGTTTCTGTAATATACTCCTGGGTATAAAAAGCTGCACTTTGAGCAATAATTCTACATGTTTAATTAGAACATTAATTTTTATTTTATATTAAAATATTTTTTGTATCTTTTATTGTTTTTTAAAGAGCCGCAGCTGAGTTGTGATTTGAATTTTGATTTTAGCAAAGGTCTATCATGTGAAACTCTGCAAGTGCTAATTATAACGTGAAATTGGTGGTATTGTGTACAAGTTAGAATAATACCAGTTAGCGACCCAATTTATGTGCCACAGTGGTTGTCAAGCTTTTTAAACTCACGTAATCCTTAGAACTATAAGGTATTTTCAGGGAGCTCCATTCCACACACACACAAATACTATAAAGAATGCAATTATATAAAAAAATGATATTTTGAAGTAGATCAACATGTTATAGGTACTTCATGTAAAGGCAATTTTTAAAAAAGTACTATATTTTTCATCAAAATTTTTACTGTGATTTTTCAATATAATTTATAATCACTAGTAATATTAATTTGTGATCTAAGTAACACTTACTCATGTGTTATATTCAGTAACTAGAATATGTGCTTGTTATACAAACTGTTAAAGTCTAGATCTATTGAAATCATCTGCAATCACATTTCATATTCTCTCTCAGTGTTTCATTTTTTTTCTTATATTTGTTCTTTTTTCCCGGCAGATACATTCAAAAATGTTTTTCCATTTAAATGCATAGTTTTGAAGGGCATTAAAATGTTTAAACTGTGAAACAAATCCCATGTATTTTGCATGAATTTACATCCTAAAATTTAGGAGCTGTTCTTGTGTAAACTTAGATTTTAATGGAGAATCTGATGATCTATTAAAAGTTACTTCTCTTTCATTATAGGTATTATTTCCGCAAACGAAAAAAGGTGCATTTTCCATTAGAAAACTATTTAGCTTTACAGGACATTGTACTAACGAGTATAAAATCATTTCATTGAACTCCGGAATAGTAAGCAATAGAATATAATGTTAATAAATTCCAATTAATTATGCTAATCAATATTTAAATTTCATTCTAGATAAGGGCTTTGAAGATTTGACTTTCTTCTTAAATCCTAAAAATGATTTTACTTTTTAAAAGGATAGGGATACTAAGGATTTAAATAGATAAATATTTTTTTGCTAATAAAATTGAAATTTTGCTGATATTTCTAACTAAGCAGTAATAATCAAACAAAAAAGAAATTCATATTTTATTGAATTTTACTGTTTGAGGTAAAAACTACAGTATAATGACAAAAAAAAAAAAAAAACTTTGTATGAGAAATAAAAAATCCAGTTATTTTTTATTTTTTACAAATTTAGAGAAATGCATGATTGGTCTGTTAAGTATATTAATTAAAATTTTTTTCTCATTTTTGCATTCTATCCACAAAATTATCATATTAATCATATTTTTATTGGATCTAGTCTATAACTAAATCTAAATCTAATGTTAGAATTTTTTGAAAATTGACTATGATCTCTGAAAAGATCTAAATCGTATTGATTAAAACGTTTATTTTTGTTTTGTAAAGAGAAAAGTGATTTCTAAAACATTCTTTTTTCACATTCAAAATTTCACTGTTAGTATAATTTTCAGCATTTAGTAGTATTAATATATTTTTAAAATCCAATTCTGAGTTTTTGATATTTGTATGATATTTTTAAATATGCAATAACTCTTTTTAGAAAATTGTGGGTTATAGAACACATAAATTTAAATATCTTTCCATAGAAAGTATGCAAATTTTGTTTTGATTTTTACATCGATATTCAGACTAAATAAATTGTAATTTTGTCTTTAATTGCAGTTGAAGTTGGTTGAATTACTGAAATATTGTTAACTCTTGCATGGGCACTTAATGAAGTATATGAAAATCACAGTATAAGTAGAAAATAGTTTTATTGAAAAAAAATAAAATGTAAAAACTTAAAATATATATATATATACATATATATATATATATATATATATATATATATATATATATATATATATATATATATATATATATATAAATAGATTTAATAGAAAGTAAACGGGATGTCTTCAGAAACAAGGGCTTTTTCAAGCTTCAGAATACGCCAAAAACGCCAAGCAGCGCGAGTATCATTCAAATGTGGTTGCCCGTCTGTTGGATCTTCTTACGTCTGACTGCGTCACTAAGTTAGTGTAAAAGAGTTAGAAATTGTGGGCTTCCACCACAAAAAAGAGTTCGAAATACATTTACAACTTTTAAATAGAATGCATTAAAAAAATGAATTTTTAATATTTGTATTTCAGGGTAGAAATTTTCAACTAGTTTTTGAACAATATTTTGATTTTAGTTGAAAAGATTAAGATATAAGAAATTTGTTTGTATATTAAGCGCTCAAAAACAGTTCCATTACACATATAATTCTTTTTTTTTTAAATAAAATTTCTAATTTTCTTTTGAAACAATTGATATTTTTTTAAAAGTAAGGAGATCTCGTTATATTTAAACATGAAATAAATATTATTGAAATTTATTAAAATAGTATTAAATATATAAATAAACTTAATTTTTAAAATTTTTTCTCTCTTATCTTTATTTATTATTACATACTATGTTTACTTTTGATGCAGCGCTACAATTACTTCATTAATTTAACATATTATGACTTACGCAGGTTCGATTAATTTAACTTATGTCTGCATCATATTTAGTGGTTAGTACTTTAAAACTCAATTAAAAAACAATGAAATTAAATGAATAATTCAATTTAATTAGATCAAATTCGTTTATTAATTTTAAAACATTACTAGGTTAAAATAAATACACTATTAAATTCTATGAATAATAAATCTACAACATTCCACTTATCTGAAACGGAGGCATGGAGCTGGGTGGTACTTGGACGGCCTAAATTCAACTCTCTTAATCTGAAATCATGGTAATCTGTCTTCTGCTAATCTGTAAAATCTCTCTCTAACATCTCTGTATAAATCTCTGTAGATCTGCCGAGAAATGTCCCGGTTCCTCCTTTTAAGTGGAGGCAAATTACCCCCTTTTTCATCCGCACGCCCTTTGGTCCTGCCTAGCCATTGGTCAGGAACCAAGCGCAGAGTCACAAATTTCGCGACGACTCTTCCAAATTATGAGTTCATTCAACTTTGCTGACCAGCCGTTGTGACCCCCTCAACTAAGGAATGCGACAACATCCTGTCAACAAGAAACAAGGGGAATACACACAAATTGCATGTGTCTTAGGGACCATCTTAAAACCCGATCAGCATCTAAGCCTTCCAGCCTCCAAGCCACCCATCACTTTCTATAAATCTATTTTTATATATATATATATTTTTAAGTTTTTACATTTTATTTTTTTCAATAAAACTATTTCCTACTTATACTGTGATTTTCATATACTGTTATTTTGAAAATTTTTACGATTAAACTTTTTTATAAATGCTATATACATATATATTTTTATGTTAGTATTTCTAATATCTTCAAAAACTATTTTTGACTACTCATTATTTTAATGTTAAAAATTAATATTTGATTTACACAGGTATGCTAATAAAAATTTTAAAAAGTGAAAAGCTTATTTTGACTGCAAAATTTATTTCAATAAAAAATAATTTACAAATTTTTCTTCGTTTTTTTTTTTTAATTTTGAAACTTTTTAGACAAAATATTAATAAAACTTTTCAACTTCTCACAATTGTTATTTTTTCTATAATTCCCTTGAATCGAATTATGTATGCACTGCCAGTTTTTATGAGCAGCTTGACCACTAGACCGTGGTAGCTTAATGGTCAAGGTCACCCGCTCGTAGCTGGCGTATCATGAGTTTGAGCCTGGTACCGCTGAAGACCCGCCGTGCAAAGGCGGCCGATGCACGTTAAATATGTCGAGGGGTCCAATTCCTCTCGTTGGTGTGGTGTGGAAGTTAGGAGAGCTGGAGGTGTCTTCCTCAAAACGTGACCATAGTTCAAAATAATGAGGACCTTCACCAATAGCGTTCGTGCAGCTTTATAGTGCGATGTAAATATATATATATAACTCTCTCTCTTACTTTCTTGAATAATGTTATTAACAATTTTTACATTTGTTTTAATTTAAAATTTGTTGTTTGATATTTAATTATTGGAAATGCTATTTCTACACATTTTTAAGAGGAAGAGGATGACGGAAGATGGGTACATCCTTCCCTAACTGCCACACCACATTTACAATAAAGAAATAAGAGTCAAAATTAAATGCTATCATTCTTTGCATTCGTTTTTTCAAAATGTATTTATACAAATACAAAAGTAGCTTTTGTTGGCGCTGCGATCGTCATCCCCACCGCACACCCACACTTGTACACTCTTGCAAGGGAACCACTGCACAAAGCAGTCGCAATAAATGTTAATGTCTTAAAACTCGCATTTTTAATCATATACAGTCCCAATCGCACTAATATTTCTGGTCCGCCAAACCGGAGATATCCAGCAAATTATGGATATAATATTTTAAGTCATTAATTTAAATTAATGACTTAAAATATTATATCCATAATTTGCTGGATATCTCCGGCTCGACGGACCAGAAATATTAGTGCGATTGGGACTGTATTTGATTAGAAGGATGCAGGTAACAGTTTTCAACAATTTCTTTGTTGAAAACTGTTACCTGCATCCTTCTAATCAAATAGAGTTTTGCGTTCTGAAGTTCCTCGTTTGTGAGGGGACCTGAATGGCGAGATGTATTTCTGACAACATTATGCAGTAATCTGAAAATATAACTTAAAATACGAATTAGTTTTACATAATTATTTGTAATATTTTAAAGGTCATTTTCAAAGTTAGAGTCCAAGATTGATGTTAAGCTGATATCAGATTGTTTTTTAAGTTCTGACATGTAAAGCTCATCAGAACTGGTAATTGAAGATTCACTAAATTGTTCAGGAATGTCTAGATTGTGGGGACCATTCCACCATAGAGTCAATGATGAAAGTTCTTCAGGATTTACACCTCGAGAGATGATATCAGCAGGGTTTAGAGCTGAAGGTATGTGCTTCCATTCAAAGTTCTCAGTCAGAGTTTGTATCTTGGATACTCGATTGCCGACGAAGGTTTTGAGTTGATTAGCTGGAGTGTTGATCCAGGCAATGACTATGGTTGAATCTGTGTGCAAGATGACTTTATCTAAATGTACTTGCAGAGAGAAGCAAGTCTTGTCGACCAATTGAGCCAGCAGCAAACACGCTGAGAGTTCAAGGCGAGAAATGGAGATGACTTTGATTGGTGCGACTCGAGATTTGCTGGCAATAAGCCTGGTTGGGGTGGTACCATCTTCCTTGACACAGTGCATGTATACTACGACTCCGTAGGCTGACTCTGAAGCATCTGCGTATCCTAAAAGCATGAGTTTCTCATAGGAATCTGTAAGAAGGTATCGATCTATTTTGAGTCCTTCTAGGGCTTTTAGAGATGACACAAAATTGAGCCACTGTGGTGCGATTGCCTCCGGCAAGCATTCTTCCCAATTCAATTTTCTAAGCCATAATTTTTGTAGAAAGATTTTTGCTTTGCTGATGACGGGGCCTATCAGTCCAAGAGGGTCGTAAAGTCTTGCTATGACGCTTAAGACATCTCTTTTTGTATAAGATGCAATGGAAGGGATTGAAACTTTGAACATAAAATAATCTCCTGCTGGTTTCCAGCTAACACCTAAGGTTTTTATGGCTGATTCTGTGTTGGTTGAAAAGGAGTGCTCTTTATCTGTAGATGAATTAAATAGCTCCTTCGAGTTGTAATTCCATTTATGTAATTTCATTCCACATGTTTTAGCATATTTTGCAACTGGCATTGTAATTGGCGAGCAGTGTCGAGAGTTTGTGCACCCGACACTACATCGTCCATGTACACATCTTGTAAAGCTACTTTGGAAGCTAAGGGAAATCTAGAAGCTTCATCCATAGCTAACTGTTTGAGAGTTCTTATGGCTAAAAAGGGAGCACTGGAGGTCCCATACGTGACAGTTTTCAATCTATAGAGGACTGGTTTATCATTAGCTCCGGTTTTCCACATAATCCTCAGAAGATCACGTTGAGCTGGATCAATGAGGATTTGTCGGAACATCATCTGAATGTCGGTTGTGAAAGCATATTTGTGTTTTCGAAATCGTGTCATGATTTCAAAAATGTCTTCCTTCACTTCACCCTTCAAGAGTAGGTCATTTAAGCTTAAACCTGAAGTAGTAGAAGCCGAACCATTAAAAACAATTCTTAATTTGGAAGTTGTCTTATCAGGCCGAAAGACTCCATGATGTGGAAGATAATAACAAAAGTTGTTTGCAGATGTTTCATCCAAATGTTCCTCCACTTTTTCCATATGCCCCAAGTCTAAGTATTGCTGCATGAACTCCCTATATAAATTTTCCATTTGTTTATCTCTAGGTAATGTTCTCCAAAGCTGATCAAGTCTTTTCGTTGCTAAGCCTTTTGAGTGTCCTAAGCCTTGTATGTTTTTAGCTGGCGTCTGTACTATAGATCGACCAGCTTTATTGCGCGTGTGAGTCATTTGATAATGATTTTCACAATATTCCTCTTCTTTGCTTAAAGGCTTTTGACCTTCGTTAATTGTTTCTATCTCCCAAAATTTTTGTTTATTGTTATCAATATTTTGCATTTCTGAAATGAAACCACAAAATTGATTTTGCGTGTAGGAACTTGTGTTTCCGGTTGCGATATATCCGAAAACTGATCTGCGAAATACGAGCCCATTGTTTGATGTGCGAATAATTCCCTCCTTAATTATGTCAAAAAATGCCTCTGCTCCAATTAGCAAATCGATTTTTCCTGGAACACCAAAATTCGGATCAGCTAGTTCCTGAGGTATTTTTAAATTATTGAGGTTTATTTGAGTTACAGGAAGAAAGTCTGTAATTTTTGAGACAATCAGAAAGTCTAAAGTTGTAGAAAATGAACTGTTGCCATTTATTATGGTAGCGTTTAATTTTGATTTAACTGTGGTTTTATTTCCACCTAAACTGGAAATTGGAATATTAATTCTATTTTGTGGAGCTCCTAATCGGTTTGCGAAATCTTGCGTTACAATATTAGACATACTACCAGAATCTAAGACTGCGCGTGCTTGAATGCAACTTCCAGTAGAATGATTCAAAACCCAAACTACTGCTGTGGGTAGAATTACGGTTTTGGTTCTACTACTGATACAAGAAAGGGATGCAGCTGTACTTTCCTGGGAACAGTGAAACTCCTCTGCGTCGGGGCTCAGTTCCTGACCTTGTAGTGGTGAAGCGCTATAAATCAGGGAAGCGTTGACAGATTCCCCCTTCTGTCTGTGGAGCAGAGTGTTGTGTCGAAAGCTACAAACACTACAAGAATGCTTTGATTTACACTTTGAAACTTTGTGTTGATCACTTAAACAATTGAGACACATACTATGCTTTGTGACGATTTCCTTTCTCTGTATGGCATTTAATTTTAAAAAGGAATCGCACTTAAAAATATACGTTCGTGTTCTATATGTTTTCTCAAATTTTATTTTTAAAATTAATGGGTCTTTGTAGTTTTTATTATTTAAATACATTTAAAAAAATTTATTTCATTTTTTAGTTAATAAACTATGTATAGTTTGAAAATAATTCATTTTTTATGAGTATTGCTGGCTGCGAAAGCTGTATAAAAATTTAAATTTGCAATATCTATCCAGTAATTGTCAATTTAATTGATATTGTCAAATTTACTTCATTATTGCATTTTTTATGTAGGAATAATTGTGCTTCAGAATGAGGAAAACTTGCCGTCAGAGTTTACTACAAGAAAGAAAGAAAGAAAATTTTTACTACCACTTTGGAACACTTATTATCAACAAGAAAATTAAATGCAAATGTTATTGAATTTCATTACTTCAACATTTTCAAATGAAGATTATAATAAAAAGGAAATATATTAATTAATGAAGATAGATATCTTGACTTTATAATTTCAGACAAAACTTTAATTTCAATCCAGATAGTAAAGAATATTTTAATTAAAGTGCAATTCAATGGTTTGTTTTTTTATATATATCAAACACAAATCCATTCATTTTGTTAAATAGATTTATAGTGTAAGTATAGCAATTTTTTGTGTATCTGAATCCAACTTATTGGGATTCCCCATTAACTTCAAATATAAGAGAATGTATTCACTATACAAATAATTCTTAGCAGCGGCGTACACACTCACACACAAGGGGAGGGTTTGAGAGTTCAATACCCCTCCTTAGACCAACAAGTTTTTAATTTTCGCCATCTAGCTTATGCCTTCGCGCTTAGGTCTACGTGTTTTTTTACCCCTCCCCCCCCAAAAAAAAGAGGTATGTGCATGCCACTAATTCTTAGACTGAATTATAAAACGAGTTTAAAAGTATTATATATTTTCTTTTCAACATCGTATAAATATTCAGAAAGAATTCAATTACTCCTTTCGACAGAAAAAAAATTAGATTTTCACTTAAAAGAAATCAAATTTATACTTTAATTTTATTTTTTAAATGTATCGTTTATGTATTCCCTTTCCCATAAATTTCAAAAAATTTGCTAAAAAGTGAAAAGATATTGTAACGTCTTGGCACCACATTGAAAATGTACGCTAAGCTAATTATTAAAGAATCTCTCGTTGTATTCTATCAGCCGTCTTTCCGGAGTCTCTTTGCTCCTTCCTTCGTCAGCAGGCCTCTCTCCTGGGTATCTCTCGTGGGAGTCTGCCCGGAGTCTCTTCCTTCGTCCGCAGGGTTCAATTCCGGGAATCTCTCGTGGGAGTCTATCACGAGTCTCTCAGGAGTCTATCAGGAGTCTTCCCTCTCTTTCTGAAGTCCACTCTTTTAAACTCTAGGGGCGGGTTCACTCCACGCCCCTCATCAATCCCCATTGGCCGACCTCAGGGTTTTGCACCCGGCACCAACGGTCTTGCACGTCATCCATTCGTGCAGAGATGACAAAAGTCCGGTCCCTCTCAAAGGTTCCCGGCGACAAGGGCCCGGCTGACATCTGGCACTTCAAACACCTCGCCGCCGCCTGCAGAGGCGCCAGCATTCAAGACGTACAATCACTGCCCATGAATAGAAATAATGCAGCGATGCCTAGCCCATAGTGTCCAGCTGTTCGGCACAGCACAATGCAGCTAAAATCACGTTTTCTCCCGCTGTGGAGCCTCCAATGAATAGGGGTGACTACTCCATTGTGACGACGTCACAATATGTACACAATGGCGCACACAAGGGGGGGTGACCCCCTCCAAAGCCCTTGAGTTTTTTTCAGTTGATGATAATCCTATATGTATATAATGCAAAATTTAATTAAGTACTTGTAATTACAATTTATTTTATTAATTAATGCTAGCTATTAATTCAGTAATTTATTTTTTACTATTTTTTGTTAACAAAATCAGAGGAATTAATTGGTTTTGTCTTGAGGTATGATACAAGTTGGGGAACTTTCTACAATGGACCCTTCCCCCCTTGAAAAATGTTTATATGCGCTACTGTATGTACACATTAGATTTTGCTACAAATAAGTTTTTTTTTTTAATTTACGATGTTTTTGATCTAAATAAAATATAAATTTAATTAGAAATTTTTGTTTATTTGAAAATAACTTTATTGAGGAGTGCATCAAAAAATGGGTAGAAAATATTATTGTTGTTATTAAAAAAATGCAACAGGAATATTCATTTGTTTAAGTGGGGTCAAAAGGAAAAGTTAATGATTTTCACACAAAAGAAAAATTTAATTGTTTGAGTTCTTTCTTAATTTTAATTATTTTGCTTGAATTCAAAGTGAAAATCCTTCGTGATTTAATCTCTTATATTATGCTTTAAGTTTATTCAATATTCTGGTATTTGAATTTTGATAGTTATTACAAAAGAAGAAAGTAATCCCTTGTATGGTAAATATCCCCTTTTACAGGAGTAAAAAAAAAAGAACAGTTTTGCTTGTCTTTCTGTCCCCACACACAATCGATGAGCTCTCTTTAAAACTGCTTGACCGTTGATTTTGACCTTGCCATTTCCACACCCTACTGTTTTATATTTTCTCATTTTTGCCTGTCTCTCTTTCGAAGTAAGGCATTTTACAAACTATAAATCCAGCTACATTCTGTCAGATAAGGATTCATGTTGTCAATGCTAAAAATACTATGAAAAGCCGTTGGAGAGGGGTTAAGCAATTAGTTGCCTCTATGAACACTTTCCTTCCCCTTTGGCGGAAGAAACCTCCCAACATCTCAAACCGGTACTGTGTTGTATTATGCAGTATTTGACCCCTTGGATAAAACGACACTTCTCTATTGTTCAAGCAAAAGCTGCTCGCTGTGAAATTTTTAATAGGACCCCTTTTCTTTCTCTGATAAGGATCTTTAGCTGACCGGTCCATCCGCTCACTGTATGCATTCTCCTTCCGACAAACAACGACCTTTGCAGCTGGCACATAATAAAATAAAGAACCATATCCATGTCCGTTTTTTCTCTCGCCATCCCCCAAAGAGAGTGTCTAAATGATTCGCTTTTGCGAGTTCTGGGTATTTTTGTTTAGATTTTCAAATGACTTAAATAAAGAATTGGCTGATCTTAAAGCTAGCAATTCATTTAAGTGCCCATGCAAGAGTTAACAATATTTCAGTAATTCAACCAACTTCAACTGCAATTAAAGACAAAATTACAATTTATTTAGTCTGAATATCGATGTAAAAATTAAAACAAAATTTGCATACTTTCTATGGAAAGATATTTAAATTTATGTGTTCCATAACCCACAATTTTCTAAAAAGTGTTATTGCATATTTAAAAATATCAGACAAATATCAAAAACTCAGAATTGGATTTTTAAAATATATTAATACTACTAAATGCTAAAAATTATACTAACAGTGAAATTTTGAATGTGAAAAAAGAATGTTTTAGAAATCACTTTTCTCTTTACAAAACAAAAATAAACGTTTTAATCAATACGATTTAGATCTTTTCAGAGATCATAGTCAATCTTCAAAAAATTCTAACATTAGATTTAGATTTAGTTATAGACTAGATCCAATAAAAATATGATTAATATGATAATTTTGTGGATAGAATGCAAAAATGAGAAAAAAATTTTAAATTAATATACTTAACAGACCAATCATGCATTTCTCTAAATTTGTAAAAAATAAAAACTAACTGGATTTTTTATTTCTCATACAAATGTTGTTTTTTTTTGTCATTATACTGTAGTTTTTACCTCAAACAGTAAAATTCAATAAAATATGAATTTCTTTTTTGTTTGATTATTACTGCTTAGTTAGAAATATCAGCAAAATTTCAATTTTATTAGCAAAAAAATATTTATCTATTTAAATCCTTAGTATCCCTATCCTTTTAAAAAGTAAAATCATTTTTAGGATTTAAGAAAAAAGTCAAATCTTCAAAGCACTTATCTAGAATGAAATTTAAATATTGATTAGCATAATTAATTGGAATATATTAACATTATATTCTATTGCTTACTATTCCGGAGTTCAATGAAATGATTTTATACTCGTTAGTACAATGTCCTGTAAAGCTAAATAGTTTTCTAATGGAAAATGCACCTTTTTCCGTTTGCGGAAATAATACCTATAATGAAAGAGAAGTAACTTTTAATAGATCATCAAATTCTCCATTAAAATCTAAGTTTACACAAGAACAGCTCCTAAATTTTAGGATGTAAATTCATGCAAAATACATGGGATTTGTTTCACAGTTTAAACATTTTAATGCCCTTCAAAACTATGCATTTAAATGGAAAAAATTTTTTGAATGTATCTGCGGGAAAAAAAAGAAAAAAATATAAGAAAAAAAATGAAACACTGAGAGAGAATATGAAATGTGATTGCAGACGATTTCAATAGATCTAGACTTTAACAGTTTGTATAACAAGCACATATTCTAGTTACTGAATATAACACATGAGTAAGTGTTACTTAGATCATTAATTAATATTACTAGTAATTATAAATTATATTGAAAAATCACAGTAAAAATTTTGATGAAAAATATAGTACTTTTTTAAAAATTTGTCTTTACATGAAGTATCTATAACATGTTGATCTACTTCAAAATATCATTTTTTTAATTGCATTCTTTATAGTATTTGTTTGTGTGTGGAATGGAGCGCCCTGAAAATACCTTTTAGTTCTAAGGATTACGTGAGTTTAAAAAGCTTGACAACCACTGTGGCACATAAATTGGGTCGCTAACTAGTATTATCCTAACTTGTACACAATACCACCCATTTCACGTTATAATTAGCACTTGCAGAGTTTCACATGATAGACCTTTGCTAAAATCAAAATTCAAATCACAACTCAGCTGCGGCTCTTTAAAAAACAATAAAAGATACAAAAAATATTTTAATATAAAATAAAAATTAATGTTCTAATTAAACATGTAGAATTATTGCTCAAAGTGCAGCTTTTTATACCCAGGAGTATATTACAGAAACCTTTCATGAAATGCAGTTTCCTAGTTTATAAAAGATAGTTGAAAAAAAATGCAAATGATTAAATTTAAGACATTAGATAATAAGTATTATAAAAGATTGTGTAGATTTCCCTTGAATATATGGCCTGATTTGAAAATACCAGATAGTATCATATTTTAATTGGGTGACTTTTTACAAACATTTTTTTTCCATATTTGTTACTTCACTAAAGATTTAGAAATTTGCAGTGCTTTTATCTTAACACAATACAAAGTGTGCGCAGTTTTAAGACACACACACGCATTCCAATGGTGAAATGAATAACAAAATGAACGACATCGAACACTTTGTTGACAGTTTGATGCTAAAAAAGCCAATGCAAAGAAAAATATTAGATTATTTTCCAAAAACTCAATAAATATTTTATTTTCAAAAAACTTTAAAATTTTGTATTAATTTTAATTTAATTCTTGTGAATGTTTTTGTTTCACTGATTTTTATGAAATACATGCATATACATTCGATGTAGATAAAATAAGCTCTGATAAACTTAATTTTGTTGATATGTTTTTTTTTTGTACTATCTCTTAACACGAAATTCTTTTAACAAAATTCTTCAAATAAATATTTCAGTCCCTTCAGTTTCGTGTTAAGGGGACGGTGGACCTTTGAAATTAATTTCTTAAATTGTTATCTTAATTAGCTGAAATTGGAATCAATATAGTAAATGATCCCTATAATTCACAATTTAAATATTTTTTTTAAAAAAATAAATTATAATTTGATTTTTTTTTAATTTTTTAATTTTGTAAAACTTTTTTTTAAAAATGCTCCTTGCGCATTAGTTTTTAAGATATTTTCTTAATTTTTGTTTTATATGTATATGAACTATAACTAAATATATCTGTGCATGGATTTTAAATTCAGAATAAAATTTGATGAAAAAAAGATACATTTTCTATACTATAAGAAATATTTCACCAATTATCACACATTCGAGGTAATCAAAACAACGTAAAATATAATCCGTTAAATTTTTAACAAAACCAATGCACAAATTTGTGAATTATATCATTTTTTATAACTTGTAAAAATTTTAAAGAGATACGATGAAATATGAAACGCAAGGAGCATTTTACGTAATCATGAAAAGAGAAAATTCACGAACTGAGAAAAACACATTTTAAACATTTATTTGTGTAATATGAAATAATAAAACAAAATTTTACATAATTACTTACCCTTACATGAAAATCAAACATATAAGAGATTATTACAGTAGAAATCTAATAAATATTTTAAAATTTGTTATATTTAGTTATAAATTGAATAATTCAAGTTATAGCATCCGCCAAGCTGATATTTATAAAAAACCATAGAGTGGCAAGACATTCACTTAAAATTTACCAGCACAATATGATAATCCTTCAGATTTTAAATTTTTGTTTTCTATTGTATTAGAGATTTTTCGCTTCTTAATTCTTTTGTCTTTTGCAGTTTGAAAAGTTTTAATTCTACTTTGCTTTAATCGGCGGTCATCTCTCGTTTCACTAATTTGCATCGAGGGTATGGAAGTGTTTTGATGCACGTTTCTCAAGGTAAATAGGGATCCAAAATTAAACTCACTTACTGCTGTTACAACAGATATTTCCAATCTTTTCTTTGATTGGAAACTTTCTTTTTGGCAGTGACTCCAGATAACACTGTGCAAACATTCATTTGCATTTTGACTTTTACCTGAAGTACACCGGGACAATATCTCGTTGCTTGCTAATCTCTGGTACACAGGAAGAATCTTCGCAACAACCTCCTCAGTTAATTTTGTCTTCATAACTGAATGACTTTGAGGGGATTCTCCATTCGCCAAAGCTCTTTTGTAAAAACACCAAGAAAGTTTGCCATCAGGACATTTGTTGTGTTTCGGTTTGGTGTCTGTGGAGGAACAATGATAAAGTGTGGCATATATTGCACTTTTCATTTTTTCTACGTCATCGCAATTATCTTTAATGGCTTTTCTGTAAAAATTAGTTAACTTAACTATTGTGGTTTCTTTTAAACTACCAACCTTTTTGCCTCCAATACAAACACCTTTGCTTCGCCACTCTTTCACCTTGCTGCGTAAACCAGTTCCTAAGCGTTTTGAAATATGGTTGATACATTCTTCTTTTTTAATTTGTTTATCTTTTCCGTAAATGTTCAGCGATATCAGACGTTGGAATGTTTTTGAATCTCCGTCTGATAGTATGCAAGTGTAGCACATATTGCACTCCTTGATGGATCTTTGCCACAAAATTGCAGCAGCTTCCATTTCCATACTAGACGAGGAACCTGTATGATTTATCTGACATTCAGATTTGTGACCTTCATACCAAATTGCAAAATCTGGACTATCCCTTGAAAGGTCTCTTACTGCAGCAGTACATTCCGTACAATACTTTGACAGTATTTCATAATCTATTACTAAGCCTGTCAATAAATCAATTACAACTCCTATCCCGTACAGTGATTTATATCCCCGCTTTTGCCAAGATCCATCAAATGACACAGTTATGTCTAAAACACCAGTTTCCTTACCTTCATTGTTCAATTCAAGATGTTGCTTCCTAATTATATTTCTCGCAACTTCGAGGATCTGATGTTTCACCTCTCTATTTTCTTCGGACAAAATTTTAATGTGCTTCGAAAAAGATTTTTTGTCCATTGTATTCATACCAGTCACTAATGAAAATAGTTCCAATCCTGCGTGACCTTTCCCAAGTCTTAAAAAAGAGGAAACCATTTTTTTGTTAATGTCAAAAAAATTTTTGTCTTTTACACGTGCACTTGAAAATGAGGAATTCAATACTGCCTCACAACTAGAGCAAACCAATTCTAGTTTTGATGCCATACCCAGCTGCGTTGTTTTTATAATATTTAAATTATTCATATCACATTCAGGGCACTTTACAGTTGACAGTAAATTCTTCCATACATTTGTATCAACTAATACATAAGTTGGATCATTTTGTTCACTTATCACATGTTCTGCAGAAGTGTGTGAGCTTAGAAGAGACAGCTTTCTTTCTGTTGCTGCATTCAGTTCACTAGAATTTAATGGGTAAGTGTTTACTTCATTATTTTCATAATTAGAGGACACATTACCACTTGCATCAGGGTCATTTTCACACACATGTAAACTTTGATGCTCCAGTTCTATTTCTTCAGAGGCCCATCTTTTCTTTGCTTTTAGCAAAGCCTGAATTTTACGTTTTGATGGCCTTCCTTTTGGAACATGATATCGAGAACTAATTCTGTGCATTGTACAAATACTGTTGGAATGATTAATTTATCAAAAAAAATTATTATTGAGTATTCAAATGAAAGAAAGGAAAACTTTGAAAAAAAATAGACCTACAATTACGTCTGAAACGACTAAGTATGCTGTGTAATAACAGATGTGAAACAAGCGCGCTAATACGATGTAAACAAACAAAGCGGAAGTAGAAGTTGAAGTTCCTATCAGAATCCTTCTTCATAAAATATGCGATGAAAAAAATAATAATTGAGGCTAAGCATATGCTAGAAACTAAATATGAATAGTTCTTGTTTACGTTCAAATGACAGGGCCACGCCCATTTAAATAGTCGATGGCGCCATGTTTAATTCTTAGATTACTCATAATTCAGTAATTATTAGTCAAAATGAAAAAATTCTTCGACAGAATCATTCTCTGAAATAAATAGAATATTATTAGTATAAAAAATAAAAATCGCAATTTTGACGAAATTTTGAGATTTTGAAGGTCCACCATCCCCTTAAATGATTTTCACTATATATGTAATAAATCATTTGTTTTTTGCTGGACTCTTCAAAACATATATTCCCAAGCTTTTTTGTCTCATAGACCCCTTGTCATGTTTTTCAGGGGGCAATGTTTGGGATAGACCCTTGCTTAATTAATATTGAGTTTTTGCAAATTTATCAACTTAACTGTCTTTTTGACAGCTGGTACTACTACCCCTACGTTCAAAGAATTAAATTTCTAACTGTAATGAAGTATAGTGTTTAAAATTTAAAAATCACTGTGAATTAATTAAATTAAAAGTTAATTAATAAATAAAACTGTTAAATAAAATAACTAAACAATAAACAAATGATTTTAATGGGAGGATCTGGTGTTACAATATCAAATTTTCAACATTTGGTATCAATTTTGTCAGATTTAACCTTAAATCTCCTCTGTTAGTAGTGTTCAATTTTTTTTTTAGTTTTTGGAGATAGGCAACATTGTGCTGAAACTCCTTCACATTCGGAAAAGCAATTTGAAATTTCTTCGCGATATTCTATAGTTCGGGACTAATAACAGGTTTCACTTTTTAAAGCCAAAATTCCTGACATCTGTTTCTAAACTTTAAGACCTTCGTTAGAGGTCATTATGAACAGTCCCTATTGTAATTTGACATTTTTTCTTCAATGTGACCATATGAATCCATTGCCGATTGTGGTATTACCATAGTTAAAGCATTCTCTACCCTGGTTTCAAAATCTGAATTAAAGGAATTTAACTGTTGAACTTAGGTTAATATGTCCTGACAGAT